>JAJOZX010012525.1:102500-105716 GCA_023014485.1 Bathynomus jamesi
ATCCTCCATCAGCTTCCCATCCCAGTGAACAACGAGCGCAGCTTCTCGATGGAAGGGCTCCTTGAGCTGAGCGGCAACTTGTTGGCGTTGCGCCATCCTCTGGCGCCGTATGGACGACCGGTTGATGTTCAACTCATCAATGTTGTGGCCAAGGGACCGAGCCGTCTCACTGAGCACGTAAACGGCGTCGCGGTCGGTCAGCTTCGTGCGGTCCAAGCTAGCCGCCAGTGCCGGTGAAATGATATTCGCCGGCCGACTGCGCTTGGGTGGGCTGCAACCTCCGACAGCGCCACGGGTGGGAGAGTCGCTGGGGGGTGAAGAGCTCGAGCTGGAAGAGGCCAATTCTGCTGTTTGAGAAGTAGTGGCCATTTCTTCAGTCGCACGGCGCCGACGGCGTTGTTCAGCCTCCCTCCGCTGCGCAACATTGCGCTCTGTGCGAGCCAGGACCACATCAGCTCTTCCCATGGTCCCCCTGCGGCCGGGTTCTCGTTGGGCGATCAGGAAGGCCTTGTCCTCCTCGATGTTCATCATGTTCAGTGCGTCAGCGTGGGCGACATCGAAGAGGTTGCAGAACATCTGCTGGAAGACTTCCCGTGCAATCTGGGCATCTGAGCGTCGATTCTTGTTCTTCTTGAGAAGCTTGTATTCGCCATACAACTTCTCTAGCTTCTCAGTGATGTGGTCTCGTCTCGTCGTTCGAATCCGCGCTTTCGTCCACAAGATAAGAACTTCATCAGCAACGGCCGTGACAGCCTCCCTCGTCGTCGTTGCCGCCTTCGTGCTCAGCTTGTGCAGAGTCAGGCTGAGGACGTTGCCGATGGACGTTGCTCCCCGTGAGTGCAGAGACTGGCGTCACAAGGAAGTCTTTTGAACGTGTACTGGCCATTTCACCAAAATAACACCTGGGGAAGATACATTGGAAACGTTTAATACCAATTCTAAAGGCAAGCCAAAAAAAACACTAATCTGTCAACGGTGAGAGCAACACCACACACAATCCGACCCTCTCAGCAAGGCGTGTCAACGGCCCACATAGGGGCATAACTTCAACCTTCTTGAGCACAGGGTAAATAATAATATTTCTCAATGACATTTTAACCAGTGTTTTTATGCATAACCTCACAGATTGAGACCCTGGGAGCAAGAGAAATATACGTTTGAAAATCACCCCCTATACTTGAGGACCACCCTAAATTATATATATATAAATATATATATATATACAGGGCGTCCCAAAAAAATGTATACACACTTTAACAGCTGATAGCTCAATTGATGTTTTTCTTTCCAAGTTAAACCCATTAGAATTAATAATGGCAGTCAGACTAAGCTTTGAACAAAGGAAATTCATTCTAAAATGGTACTGGAAGTGTGAAAACGCAGTTGAAGTGCAAAGACAGTTTAGGAGGGAGTTTCAAACAGATCCACCAACGCGACTTACCATCACTCGAATTAGAGATAAGTTTGAAGCCGATGGAACTGTTCAGAATGTCCACAAGAAGCGTTCCGGAAGACCACGGACATCGACAAGCCCCACAAAGCAAGAAAGAGTACTGGAAACGTATCACCAAAGTCCAAGAAAATCTGTGCGGCAAGCGAGTCGTGAGGTAGGAATTTCAGAATCGTCTGTCCAACGCATTTTGAAGAGCTGTCAATGGAAAAGTTACATTCCAAGATTAGTCCATGCTATTAATGAAGATGATCCGGACCGAAGAGTGGAGTATTGCGAGTGGTACTTGGCACGATGTGGATGTGGATTGGACGAAGGGGTTTCGTAGAATACCCTCCGCGTTCACCAGACCTCACACCACACTAGACTTTTTTTATGGGATACTTAAAAGACAAAGTCTACGCTATAAAACCTGCAACAGTCGCTGAATTGAGAGCAGCCATTGAACGAGAATGCACACAAATACCAAACGAAATGTTTCGTGATGTTTGCGATTCCATTGCTTCGCGTTATCAGCAGTGCCTGGACCAGAACGGACGTCAGTTTGAAAACAGGCGTTGACAAAACAATTAAATAATGTCTGTAGATTCTATTACATTTGAAAATGAAATGTATTTTAATAAACACTGCCTTATAATTATTAAAGTGTGTGTACATTTTTTTGGACGCTCTGTATATATATATATATATATATATGTATATATATATATAATATATATGCACTAGAATCACAAAATAACACGTGACCTTATTAATAAGCAAACAACCACAAGAAAAGGAAACACAAAGTCCGAGCGCTTCGTGATATATTCACATTATCAAGGAAGAACAGAAAATAGACGGAGATTACAAAGTATTTGAGTTAATAGACAAGCAAAAAATTCACAATTGGCACCTCAAATTAAAGGCCTTAAAGCCCTCTAAAGATTTTTTTCCCCCAAATTGATAACATAATCTGTAGGCAGCTAATAACTGAATAAAAAATATATACTGTATAGATGAAATTAGACAAAAAGAAAACCAATACAGAGAACAAAAATTATTATAATGGTTATTAACATTTAATTAAAACAGGCAATTAATAGGCAAGAATTTAATGAAAAACAAATAGATGACGTAGATAACAAATAGAAAACATAATCTGTAGGCTGATTAATTACTATACAGATGAAATTAGACAAAACACCAGTACAGAAAACCTAAAAAAAAAATAATTATTATATGGTTATTAACACTAATATTTAATTGAAATAGGAAAAATTACAAGGCCCGAAATTAATGAAAACAAAGGGAAAGTTGCCATCGTCTTACAGAATTATTACAAAATTTCAACAAACAATCTGGAAAAAATAGTTATCCCAACAGCAACCCACTTCAAATATCCAATAAACCACCCAGCAACCAAAGTTTATACACGAAAGAATATTACAATTAAACTAGACACATAAGAATGTTAACAGTTCTTACAATAATATTATTTATTAACCAGGGCAAACCATTAAGAGGCAAAAATGCAATTAAGAAAACAGTAGGCCCTTCGCCAACTTACTGACAATATACGAATCTAATTTGTAAAACCCAGGGCTAATATTAAAGACCAAATCCGCATTATTCTTGATCACACTTGATTCCAATATATTTCTGCTAACAATAGATTTACTAAACCTTAATTTAGAAGCATTTTTCCAATCAATGGGATGATTAGAATCTCTTACGTGAATGAAAATGGCGTTAGATTCCTGACCACTTCTTATACTGTATTGATG
>JAJOZX010012526.1:0-98545 GCA_023014485.1 Bathynomus jamesi
GTTCCTGGTGGTGTTGGTTCTAATATAATAATCCATGAGTTTATGGGCTGTATTAATTGGCTTGAGCACTGTGCCGTTCCTGACTTTCCTCACAGATATGTGTCTACAGTAGTAGCTTAATTATTTTGTTTGTACGGTCCGCGTGTCCGCTTTCCACGTAAACTTTGAAGCTTATCAGAGCGGAATAAAATTAACTTACTGGCGTGTATTCTGTAATCCAATTTTAGCCTGCTCGTACTGTAAATAAAAGCTTGGAAGCTTATTTCCTCACAACGTTGGGGTGAGTGTGGCCCAAAAGTCAGTCACCTTTAGCCCGAGCATTAACAACGTAAGCAACCAACTCAACTCAAACCAGTGGTCAGCAGGCGGGAGCTCAGAGTCAGAGTCAGTCACTGTAACATTGAGCTCAGGGGCGTCCTCATACTGTAAATGTTAAAATTCTAAAATGAAAATGAAAAACCCTAATTTAATTCCAAGAATTTTTTACCAAGAATCTCATTAAAGGGTCAAGCTTATAAGTACCTTCGCACAAATTAAAATATCTTGTCAAGAAGATAATTTTTAATTTGTGCGAAGGTACTTATAAGCTTGACCCTTTAATGAGATTCTTGGTCAAAAAACTCCTTCCGGTGTCGGGTGAACGGGATCTAACCTAGGTGTGAATTTCTTAATGATCTCTGGCCTTCTAGAATGTTCCTTATCTTTCCTGGATTGTTTCCTTACTCACTTTTGTTGATTCGTTTTTCTGTATCCACCCGAAGAGGATGCCAGTGGGCATCGAAACTGTTGTGGAAATAAATTCCGTCTATTAGTGTAGGTTTTATTGTCACATTTCGACCTCCACGTAAAAAAGTGAAGTTTTGCATTTACTAGGAATGTTACTCTATTCTCCTTGGTATTTCTCCAAATGTTTATCCTTTGGAATGTTCCTCTAATCTCCTTGTGTTTCCTCTCCTGAAAGACACTTCCTTTACCTGCTAGTGTATATAAATGAAGCGTTTGTTACTTGGTCTTTCATTCATCAGAAAAATATCACAGGTAGCAGTCCAACTTAAAATTTTATTCCTTTTTCAACAATGGGACGTTATAAAACTAACGTGGTATATTCTTTCTTCACTCTCCATGGTTCTCGTGAGCACGCAACAGCAGCTCGCAAAGTGACTGGATGTAGCATGATTTTGAAACATCCTCGCGCTACTAATCTAAAGAAGCATCTGGAAAGACACCATCAGACAGAGTTTAATGCTTTAGAAAGAAGAAAGGAAGCTTCTAATTCAAAGATGAAAAGATTTTTTGCCACAAGATGAGCAGACACTAGATTACACCAACACTAAGCGTATGAAAACTATTGAAGAGATGCTTCGTCCAACAATAAATATTCCAATGGATACAAAAACGTTTAATGATGCTATGGTTGAACTGATAACTCTAAATGGTAACTCTGCAGTAGAAGACAGTGGTTTATGTAAGATCATAGATCCAATTAAGAACGCGCTCAACACATTAATGGACAGGAAGAAAATCTTGAATTTAGTTGATAAGAAAGCCGCAGACATTGTGAACCAAATAAGTGAAGGAACTGCAAAACAGAATGTTTTCAATGAAAATAGATATCGCATCTCGTCTGGATAGATCTGTTCTAGCCATTAATGCCCAGTTCATTAATGGAGATTCTCTTCAGATACGAACATTATCTGTTACAGACTTCTCTCATGCTCATTCGGGTGAAAAAAATCAAGGAACTGGTTTTAAGTGTGCTATTGACATACAGGGTGTTTCAGGAGGAAAGGTCAATACTTCGGGAGGTGATAGTATCGGTCATTGTGAGAAAAAAAGTTCATATGAACATGTGTCTAATTCTGAATGGTTACGGAGATAGAGCTGTTTGAATTTGATGCGCGCGCAGCTCTTCCTCCCCCTTCCCTCCCCTATAACCTTGAACTATGTAAGCTGTAATGTAAGCATGTAACATAAGCCAATCGACAGCTGACTGTTGTGAGTGACATTGTTTGGTGTTTGAAGCAGTGTTAAGAATGCCACACACCTTCACACATGCCGAATATGCAGATATGGTGTATGTCTACGGTTTTTGCGATGGAAGTGCAACAGCTGCTGTTGCAGAATACCGTTGACGGTTTCCGGACCGCAGAATTCCAGATCGAAGAGTGTTTACCAGGGTTTTCAACACATTGCGTGAGATTGGTACACTTCCCAGCGCTCATGTTTCATCTGAACGTGAAAGTCAACAAGATGTGGATGAAGTGGAAAACATTCTTCAGTTGGCAGAGCTTAGTCCTACTACTAGCTCACGAAGAATTTCTACACGTCTCGGTGTACCACACACAAGAGTATGGCGAACATTACGTGAGGAAGGCTTGCATCCATATCATGTACACCTTCAACCAGGAGACGCTGCCATGTGACTGGAATTTTGTCATTGGGTAAATGCTAATCGCCGATTGCTTCGATTAATAATACTGTTCACCGATGAAGCTACTTTCACCCGTGACGGTATCAACACAACACTCGTAACTCTCATCGGTGATCAGACGAAAATCCAAATGCCACTGTGGAAACAAATTTTCAACATCGCTTCTCTGCCAATGTGTGGTGCGGTATCATCGATGATCAGCTGATTGGCCCTGTTACTTTAGAGAATCGTCTTACGGGACAAAGTTACCTAGAATTTCTGCAAAATGAATTGCCAGGACTATTGGAGGATGTTCCTTTGGCTACACGCGCTGGTATGTATTTTCAGCATGACGGAGCTCCTCCACATTCTACCCGTCTGGTGATGCAATACCTAAATCAAACTTTCCCTGGTCGATGGATCGGCCGCGGTGGTCCCATTTAATGGCCACCAAGGTCTCCAGACCTATCTCGGTTAGATTATTGTTTGTGGGGGTGGATGAAAAGTCAAGTTACAAAAGAAGGTGGATACACGAGACGAATTGCTCGCGCGCATTTTGGATGCTGCTGCCCGCATAAAGGAACGTCAAGATCAACTCAGACGAACAACACGCGATCTTCGCACACGAGTTGTAAAGTGCATTGAGGTTGACGGTGGGATTTTCGAAAACATACTGTAAACTGTAACAAAGTTGTCATTTCTGTATCTGATACCATTCAAAATGCCAATGTTTAAACATTAAATGGTAGAAACAGTAATTGGTTTCTCTTTCTTGATTACCATTTACAATGCTTTTGTATTTGTAGATTCAAACAGCTCCATCTCCGTAACCATTCAGAATTAGACACATGTTCATATGAACTTTTTTCTCACAATGACCGATACTATCACCTCCCGAAGTATTGACCTTTCCTCCTGAAACACCCTGTATAGCTTAAGCATTCGTCAAGTGTATTCTATTACTGATAATGGTAGAAATATGGTGAAAGCTGTAGAAATGAGTGAAGGAAATGACATTGTAAACGATGAAAGTGATATCACTGAACTAGATGAGTTGGAATTAGGAAATGTTCTTTCTGTTAAATGTGCTGTATATACTTTGCAACTTGCAATAAAAGACTATAAATGTAGGATTGCTCGTAAATACTATAGCTCATTCGCGGAAACTTGCTAAGAAGCTGCGAACTCCAGTTATTATGAATATTTTAAAAACAAAGAAGTATCATATACCTATCGTAGACGTCGTGACGAGATGGTGCTCAACATATGACATGATCATCCGTTTAGTGGAACTCCGACCGTTCATTGATGAATTTATTGAACTCAGGAACCGATTTAAAACTTTCTCCTCATCTTGGGAAAAACTGCAAGAAATTTTGCGAGTATTAGAGCCTGCTAAAAAAGCTACAGTACAACTGCAAAAAGAAAATTTGACTCCAGAGACTTCTACAAATTGTGGTTTCTGCGTAAAAGTGATATCTCAAAAATTAAATGCGTGCTGGCTCACAACCTTTTAGAAACAATGAATGCTAGAGAGAAGGAGCTCCTACAAGAAGAAGTAGTGATATCATCGTTATATCTGGATCCTAGGTTCAGTGTTATGCTATCCGAAGTAGAACAGGAGCGTGCGATTACTCATTTGTCCCAACTTCACACGAAAATGGTATCGACATCTTCGGCAAGCTTGGCATCCAGTACATCAGAAGATGAGTTTGGAAAACATACTTAGAACTGCTGCAAAAATAAAGAAAAACTCAACGAGTGCTACGAATAGAAGCATCATTTCGGCTCTTCGAGATTTTAAGAGTATTGAAAGAATTTCAGCAGACAGTAGCCTAAATGCGTGGTGGAACGCAATTAAGATAAAGCATGAGGAGCTGTACAAATTATCTTTAGTTGCGCATGCTGTTCCAGTGACACAAGTTAGTGTGGAACGGCTTTTTTCTCTTTTTAGATTGATTTTAACTCCTCAAAGAAACAATTTGTTGTCCGAAAACATTGACAATATTTTAATTGTTCGCTCTAATTTTAACATGTGAGTTTACGAGGTATTTGTATTTTGTATATAATAAACAGAGGTATATAATAAACAGAGGCTCCCTCATTCCGCTTTCTAATATTATTATTTGTATATTTTATACATGTCGTGTGCTTTAAAATTTAAAAATTGTACGAATTAATAAAACATTTCGAATTGAAAGTTTTTTATTACTAAAACTTTATGTGAAAGAAATGAAGCGAATAAGTAAAAAACAAAAACATGAGTGTTTCGTGCTGATTCATTTGGCTATAGATGCTTACGTTTTAATCACACAAAAGTTAAGATAGTTACTGAAGCAAATTCTCTCTTTGGAAAACAGAAATCGAATGCAAATACAAATATAAAATTAAATCTGAATTTATCAATAGGGTACCCCCCCAAAAAATAATATAAATAGTACAAAGAAATTCTTAAAGAAATCTGAAAAAAAACTGGAATCGAAATTTAAATTGAATCGAACCGAAAAATATTAAACTTGAATCGAAAAATAAACTCAAATCGAAAAAAAACCTTAAATCGAAACTGAAATCGAAAACTGGACTTAAAACTTTATCAGTTTCCCATCTCTGATATATATTATATATATATATATATAATAAAAGTTATATATATATATATATATTAGTTTTCTTGCCCAGTGTGACGGTTACACGTGTTTCGTTTGACGTCCGAATAAAAGTGATTTTACAATAAAAATCCTGCCGTTAATCCTGTTTAAGTAGTGCCAATTTTTGAGTGAATATTCAGTGAACACAGTCGTATGCCTATTTAAGTGGTGAAATAACGGCGTATGTCGAAATAAAGCAAATAAAATTAAAGCAACTTAATCTATACAACGTTTTTTCCGAGTGTTTTCTCTCTAAGGAAATCTAACTGCCCATCGAAAGGCAATATCCTTCAGTTATCCCCCGCGGTACACTCCAGGGCACCAATCAGTGAGACGCTACAGCGTGCCACATCTCCCATCCTCCACGCCATGAAATAACGGAAAAACTTTCCCTCCCTCATTTCAAAAGTCAAATCAAGTACCTCGCTTAATAAATTACCATTTTGAGTTAATATTTCGTGCACTATCATTTACATACCATTAGAAATATGACAATGGCAAATCAATTCATACAACCCTGTTGATACTGTAAAAAGAAACATGAATAAAAGACAATTCGCTGCGATCTTTGCCAGACCTTAGTCGAATTTTAATGCCTGAGATGGAGCGACGAAGAAATCTCTATTATAACAGGCGCTAAACAATTGAACGGAATCAAGTTCTTCAGCAAAAGCTGCATAATCGAAATAAACTCGTTTACGGTTTTTAAAAAAGAACGAGACTATGAGGAAAAGGCAAAAGAGGAGTTTATGAATAGCGAACAGAGAAAAAAAAAAGAAGGAACGAAGATAGTACGAGAGGAAACTGCGAAAAACGAACAGGAAAAAACCCAGAAAAAGCGAGTAAACGGGAAGCACAAATAATAGAAATAAAAGAAACACCAACAGAGGAAACAGAGACACAAAACCAAATCCAAAGATTTCAAACAAAGGGCATTAGCAGCAATAGGAAAAACAAGTAGACAATAAAGAAACCATGCTGAAACCACCAAAAACAAAGGTCCCAAGTAAAAATGGGGAAGAAACTATATGTAAATACTATGTGAAAGGGATTTGCAGCTATAAGGGAGGAGAATGTATTTATGAACACCCTCCTGTGTGCAACTACTTCTACAATAATGGTCACTGCAAATTTAGTGGAAAATGCAAATTCTATCATCCTGACATTTGCAAGACCTACGCGACATATGGGACCTGTCAGTACAGGAGAAAATGCTACTACCATCATCTCCCGACAAGTTCAAAGGACAAAGGACGAGTTTCAAATGACAACAGGAGGAATGTGAGAAAAAAAATGTACCGAAATAGCAAACAAAACACAAGTAGCAAACAAAATTTTTTCAATGTCTCGGACACAATACGGCTGCTAAGTCTTATATAGCACATGCAGCTGACACAGCTGGGAACCCTCGAGCCGGACCGCTTCATGGCAAGAAGCTTCCAGAACAGGTAGGCGGGAACGGATCCATCTCGGAGGACTACAAGGCTATAAAACAAGCTACACCAAAGGACAACGAACTTAAAATGTACAAGGGACAATGCAAAACAAAGAACATAAACAGTATCCTGGCAAATATTCAAGGAATAAAACCGAACAATTCATAAACAAAGTTTCGTACCTAAAAGGTTTTATAGACGAAACAAGGGCGGACATCGCATGCCTCACAGAAACACATCTTAGAGATTGCCAAGGAAACTGCGATAACTTCGAACACTATCGATAAGAAAGAATTGCATATCGATGGATTCAACTTACTAAGAGCGGATAAAACAGCGAGACGTAAAGGTGGCTGTGCTATTTATATACATGAGAGTCATATGACAGAGGCGGTAATAAGTAAATCCAACAGTTTCGTGGAAACCCTTGCAGTAAAAATAGAGAAACTAAACCTGATACTGATAGTCAGCTATATACCGCCAAACTCTCTAAATGAAAAATTTTCGGATGCCTTTGATGATATCAGAACTCTAATAAAGTCCATAAACTCTCCATCCCCTAATATAATACTCTGCGGCGATTTTAACTTCCCATTTATAAAATACAAAAAGTAGGTAGAAATATATTTATACAGCAAGATAAGGGGGGCACAAGAGAGGACCCGGAGCAAGCAAAATTGCTGATGGCTTTCACAAACGAGTTTATGCTGACACAGGAGATAACAGAAAATAACAGGGAAAATAACTGCCTAGCTCTGGTATTCACGAATAACACGAACTTTATTACCGATATAAAAATAACCCCAACTATTATCTCAGATCACAACATAATCGAGTTATCAACAAATATGGCGATAACTTTAAAAGACAATACACATACGGAAGGAAGAAGAAAATTTGGGGCTTATAACTTAAACTCCAGGACCATAAATTGGGAAAAAATCAGATCACACATGGCCCAAATAGAGTGGAAAACAGTTTTAGAGAATAAAACAACTGAGGAAATACTAACAACCTTGGAAGAAAAGACGCTGAGAATTTTGGAAAAATATGCTCCGAAAGCACAGCCAAAAGGAAAGAGGAACTGGCTAGAGAGGCAAAAGAGAAGAATATTCCGCAAAAGAGAGAGAGTAGCAACGAAGTTAGCTAATTGCGGAGAAAACAATGCCAGGAAAGTAATACAAGAAAAACTGGAGAGTATCGATAGGGGAATACAAACTCTGATGAAGAGCCATACAGAGAGGGAAGAGGAAAAGGCGGTAGAAGCAATAAAGAAAACTCCAAAATATTTCTACAGCTATGCGAAAATGAAAACATAAACGCGCGCTACTATCGGGCCCTTAAGGAAAGGAAATAATGAACTAACAGACGATCCAAAAGAAATATCTGAAACACTGAGAGCCCAGTATGAATCGGTCTTCAATACCCCAAAGAGTGATAAAGCGATACCTGACATAGATACATTCTTCGAAGAGAAATTACAAGAAGAATGTATAACAGACTTTGATTTTACCCCAGAAGATGTATCGAGAGCAAGAGGACAAATGAAATCACATTCAGCTGCAGGTCCGGACAAATGGAACGCACTATTAATTAAAAACTGTAAAAATTAAATAGCTACACCTTTATACTGGATATGGAGAAGATCCCTAGACACTGGGGAAATACTGAGCATCTTGAAAAGAGCAAACATTGTCCCTATATATAAAGGAGGGGATAGATCTCAAGCAAAGAACTATAGACCAGTGTCATTGACGTCCCACCTCACCAAACTATTTGAAAGAATAGTTAGAAAGAAAATCTGGCTTCTTGGAGACACAGGAAAGATTCAACGAAAATCAGCACGGATTCCAATCAGGAAGATCATGCCTACCACAACTTATTAAGAATTATAACAATATCCTAGATGCACTTGAAGGCAATGAAAACTATGATGTCATATACACGGATTTTGCTAAAGCTTTCGACAAATGCGATCATGGTATATTAGCACATAAAATGAAACATATGGGCAGGGCCGTTTCTAGTCATTAGGGGGCCCTAAGCAGTATACCCATTTGAGGCCCCATCCCTCCATCCACCAACTCACGCCTTACTACATCAACTCGGCACACACATACAAAAAATGGCTGTGTTAATAAAAAACAATTATGAAACAATTTTAATGAAACATTTATGTCCAAAACAACAAATATGTACTTTCAGAAGACAAACAGAAAAAATACTCCATGAAATTCTTGAAAATTAGCTTATACATTATTTAGAATAAATGACACAGAACTATGTATAAAAAAATAATGCAATTATCAACTACCAAGCAATTACTAACTCTACGATACAATCGTGTAATAGCTAACAGTTATACAGAACAGTTTATATCTTCAAAATTTTTGCCTCTTAAATTTTTCTGGGCGAAATCATCAATAACATCATATGAAATCTCCCTGCCAACGTCCTGGTTGATGCTTATGATGCCAAGGCCACTGAGGCGATCCTGCCCCATTGATGATCTGAGATAGTTCTTGATTAGCTTCATCTTAGAGAAGCTCCTCTCGGCTGACGCTACTGTCACAGGTAGAGTGCAGGCAATTCTTAGTGCAACCCAGAGATTGGGGTATAGTTCCTCCAGTTGCTTCTGATGAATGAAGGAAAGAAGCTCCAATGCAGTAATGTTGTGTGATGGTAAAGTCGGCAAGTTCTTAATTTCGAGGGCCAGCTCTCTTCCATCAATGTCAGAGTCAGCTTCAGAGCTCAGTATCTTAGAGAGCTTTTCACACTTGCAGGACAAGTCTTCCTTGTTCATTGTGGTGAAGTTTAGGAGAACCCCAAATATGTCCCTCACATCATCTAATGTTTTGAATCTCTCATTTATTGACCCGATGGCACAATCCACCACCACACTGAAAAATTTGACTTCCAGCCTCTTTAAGGCTTCTGTAAATGGTTCGTGAGGAGCTTCGTAAGCAAAGTGCTTTTTTGTGGATCTGAGCCTCTTCTCCTTCAGCACAGCCTCTACATTCATTTCCTCACATATGTTCCTAGCTACGACTTGTGCTGCAACAAAACCTGTGTTTCTGTAGCTGGTGAGTGAGTCTTTTGTTTTTGTGAGGAGGTTGACTGCCACATCAAACTGCATTGTAGGAGACTGCAGAAGTTTGCTCACATGGTTAACTGCATGAAGAATGTCATACCAAACTACTGTGCAAATCTGAAAGCGATAAGACCCTACCTCCTCTGCAAGTGTTTGTGCTTCAGTCGTGGCTATGGCATCTGTGGCATTGTTTCTGACTTCCAACAGGGCCTCTCTGATGTTGTGGCTCTGGTATCGCACAGCCTCAATGTTCTCAAGCCGGCTCTCCCACCTGGTTTCACTCCAAGACTTGAGTGTTATGTTCACGTGCTTCTTTAGGATTGTCCATCTCTGTGTAGTTGCTGCAAAAAGGTTGTACAATTTTTGTACGTTGCCAAAGAAGCTGATGGCATCTGGGGAAGCTTTAGCTGCATCAGCCACTACAAGATTCAGAGTGTGAGCCCCACATGGAACATAGAGTGCACGACAGTTCTTCTCTAATAACCTAGCCTGAACACCTTTGTTCTTGCCCTTCATGTTCGCTCCGTTGTCATATGACTGTCCTCTGCAGTCATCAAAGTAAATATTCAGTTCATCTAGTGATTCTAGTCTCTTCAGAATCAGAACTGATAAACCCAGGCCTGTACTTTCTGAAGCCTCAAGAAAGCCCAAGAAGTATTCTTTTATTTCTGGTACTTCACACATTTTAACAGTTTTGATAATAATCGACATCTGTTCTTGGTGGCTTATGTCTGGAGTGCAGTCTAAAATGAGTAAGTAATATTTAGCTTGTTTTTTTCTGCAACAATGGCATCCAAGATCTTCCCACTAATCGACCCAATGAGCTCATTTTGAATGGTTTCCTAGGTAACTTGAATGACTATATTGGCCACTTTCGACTCTGCTGACGTGTAGTTTCATCACTGGATCAAATTTGGCAAGCAGCTCAACCTCCTTCGAGAAGTTGCCATTGTCTCGATTGTACAAAGTAGAGGAAGATCCCCTGAAAGCAAGGTTTCTCTCTGCCAGTGATTGGATTATACTTACAAGACGTGTGAGAACATCTCGCCAGCGTCTTCGCTCTACCTCCATTAATGACATTTCAGTTTGGTCAATGGTCCTTCCAGTTTTTAGCCGTAGTTCCAGATCCTTCCATGTTACCATGTTATCTGCATGTTCTGAACTATTTTCATGGCCTTTCAGAAGCGAACCAACGTTTATCCAGTCTGAAAGTCCATCCGTAATTAGTTTGTACGACTTCCTTGAAAACAACTTGCAGCAGAAACAATAAAGAGCATCATTCCTTCTTGAGTACATCAGCCAGCTTCGCTTTATTTTTTCCTCATTAATTAATGTTCTGTACATGTAATGGTGATGAACGCTTCTACCGTCCTCTCTTTTAAGGAATGTGAAATCTGGACTGATTTGAAATGGTCCTCGAGACACAACATCTGTCTTTAAGGCATCTGACAGAACAACTGGCCAGTCATACGGATCAAGCGGTGGAGCAGATCTTGGTTCTTGTTGCTCAGTAGAAATGCCTGTGTGTGGTGTTTGAAGCTGAACAGAAGATGGGCCACTTGTTGGTTCATCAGGCTCTACTTCTACTGGTGTTTGAGGTTGCATAGAGGATGGTCCTGCTGTTGGCTCATGATGCTCATCAGGCTTTGCTGAGGATGGCTTTTCCAAATATTTCAGTAGTGCTCCTGAGAAGAACATAACATTACATATTCTGTTAATATTTGCTAAAATACTCTCTTATCTTGTTTGATAATTGATCTGTGTGAACAGAATTTGAGGTGATGTGATCCATTAAATTTCACATTTCGAAATATTATAAATATTACAGAGACTAGCTTACTCTACAGTCCAGGGATTCCCAAAGTGGTCTGTACAGACCCCCAGGGGTCTGTAGGAAGCTTCCAGGGGGTCTCTAAGCTTTTGGAACATTAACTATATTAAAATAAATTTCCATTAATTTTTTTTTCTTATACCAAAATTCATAATTTTTTTTGTGGGGGTCTATGTCCGTACGGAATTAATATTTAGGGGTCCTTGGTGATAAAAGTTTGGGAACCCCTGCAGTCTACACGATCCTGAGCACTTGCCTAGCTTGATGGTCTACCTAACCTAGTTGCCTGAACTGTAATCATAAGAATATACAAGTGGCACATCTCACCTGTGCTACTGGAAAGCTTCTCCTCTATTTTCTTCTTTTTCCGTTTTTCAGCTCCTGATGGATAATGTCGTTTCATTTTCCAAGATGCACGAAGTCACATCTAGTTAACCACAACTAATCTGCTAAATAATAATAATGATGATAATAATGATGATAATAATAACAATAATAATAATAATAATAATAATAATTGTTATAATTGTAACGTTAATCAAATACATTCAAATAATCAGACCATTTAGGTTTTAACCAAAAAAATTCACATTATCTGAAAAAGATGAGAAAAGAATTAATAAACTTGAAAATATAACGAAAATAATCCTAGGTTTTAAAGTGTTACAAAATCTCTTAATAATTAGTAAATTAGTGAAGTAATGTTTTACAATACTAGAAAAATTAAGCATTAGGAAAGTATAAGCATATAGTAAGAATAAAGTTAAATAATATAGAAATAAGATCTCACAATAGTTATTTACACATAACGACCAAAACGTTTCGTTTGTCTCCGTTTTATCACATTTGTCTCATACAAAAACTTTAATTAATACGACAATAATAATAATAATAATAATAATAATAATAACTTCAGCTATATTCCTATTCTTGCCCACTGAGCTATGACCTGGGAGCCTGTCTAGGGGCCCCCTAGTAGCAGCGGGGCCCTAAGCGGCCGCTTAGTTTGCTTATGCCAGGAAAGCTCTGCATATGGGAACAGGCAAAGTGGGAAAATGGATCTACAACTTCCTCAGAGAACGTCTACAGGTCGTCAAAATTCAAGGTGTATCATCATCAGCATCAGAAGTACACAACTCAGTACCACAAGGTACAGTGCTGGCCCGACTCCTATTCATTATCATAGACAGTGGAGTAAACAGCAACAGTATAGTAACTTCCTTTGCCGACGATACAAAGATCAGCAGAAAAATCAGCGATGCAAATGAAGTGAAGGCCTTGCAGAGGGACGCGAACAAAATATACACATGGTCAGAAGACAACAATATGACATTTAACACCGAAAAATTTCAGCTCTTGAGATCTGGTAGAAATGAGGAACTTAAACAGACTCCATATTATGCTCCAAATGGACAGGAAATTCAGAGAAGCACGAAAGCGATCGATCTGGGGGTAATAATGACCGATGATACGAAATTCGAAACAAAATCAGATAGCGATAAATAAAGCAAAAAGAGTCGCGGGACAGGACAGTAATGATTCCCCTGCTAAAAACACTGATTATACCAAAACTTCAATACTGCTCAGTTTTGACGTCCTCATATAAAGAGGAAGAAACTAATACACTAGAAGAAACTCAGAGACATTTCACTACTGGGAAAGACTACGTAAACTAAATCTGTACTCCCTGGAAAGAAGAGAGAGGTACACCATAATCTACATATGGAAAATGATCGAAAAACTGGTACCAAACCTCAAACTAAACCCATTTACCATTCAAACAACGCTGGAAAATAGGAAAGGCAGGATGTGTAGTGTTCCCAAATTAAAGGCCCGAGAAGGGACCTCCTCAACACTGAAGGAAAATAGCTTGGTTGTCAGGGGTCCAAGACTTTTTAACCAGCTTCCAAAGGATCTCAGAAACGTTACAGGGGTCAAAGTTGAAGTCTTCAAGAGAAGACTAGATGCCTGGCTCAGGACGGTACCAGATGAGCCGGGTGTACCTGGCTATGTGCGGTGGAGAGCGCAAGAGAGCAACTCGCTCCTCCACCAAGCCAGGACTAGAGGCGGGGCCACCAGCCGGACCTTCGTGTGAAGAGAGACTGACGCACGGAACCCAAACGAGGTTAACGAGGTATATTACTTTTCAACCTTTCAAAAGTTCCGTGCGATGATTCCTCATTTCACGAAGATCAAGCTTGTCGCCCCTCTTCTATCTATCTATCTATCTATACACACACACACACACACACACACACCTTTGGTTTGCTTCTGCCCGAATTGTTCATTCTGACGAAGGTCTTTTCATTCCCCTTAGACCTACAGCAGCCCAGCGTCTTAACCACTAAGCTACCCAGGGTACCCATTTATCTACCAACCACTTTCCTTTATTGTGGAAGGATGAACAGCTGGGTTTTTCTGCGCGCCGCCTGCCGTCACCGGGACTCGATCCCGGGGCCGATGAATTCGTAGTCAGCGACACTAACCACTACACGTCCGAGACGCATATATATATATATATATATATATATATATACACAAACTCAGAATGGTTCCCTGAGAACAATATATGTTAAACACAGGCCCGGATTTAGCTATAGGCGAACTAGGCGATCGTCTAGGGCCTCGCGCCAAAGGGGGCCTCGCTCAAGCCGTTTTGCGCGTTCTGTTCAAGTGATATTAATGATTTAGAACTCTATGAAGAACTTAAAGTACTTTGCAGGTTTATACCTGAGAAAACAGATCTCGGAAATGCCCTTGTTTATATAGTGCAAAAACAACTAAGTGAGATTTATCCTAATGTTTATGTTGCACTTCGAATAGTATTAACCATCCCAGTTACTGTTGCTTCGGCTGAAAGAAGTTTCTCGCGTCTCAAACTTATTAAAACATATTTGCGTTCCACCATGTCTCAAGCGAGATTGCAATCATTAGCTATGTTATCAATAGAAAACGATATAACAAATTCATTAGATTATTCTCAATTAATTGAAGAGTTTAGCTCGAAGAAAAGTAGAAAATCATTGCTGTAATATTCAAGGAGCATCTGAACCAAATATTAAAGCATTACTATTTAGCCTGATAAGTCGCTCGCTCACTATTATAAAAAATGAAATGTCAACATCTCTTATACATCACATATGAAAAACGTTTGTATACTATGGAAAGTCATTACCTATAATATTATATAAATCTTAGAAATCATTGTCTTATATTTTCGATACAAATCTTGATTCATATTATAATTTATACTTATTTGTATGGTTTATTTATATTTCTTATACAATTTCCATGCGGGATTATTTTGGTTTCGTTTAATTTTTAAGTGCTGGCATAGTTCTGTCCATGCGGGATTCTAATATTGCTGGTATAGTACCGATAATTAAGTCCATATTTTCATATATATAGGCCGAGGGCCTCGCAATTTCTAGATCTGCCTAGGGCCTCGCAACTTCTAGATCCGGCCCTGTATATATAATATATATATATAATATATATTATAATATATTATATATAAGGATAAAGAGAAGATCGGAGGAAAGTAAAAAAATCAATTGTCATTAATTTCTAAGCGTTTCGGAAACCAAGATTTGCATCATCAGTAGCTATAATAAAAATAAAATATACATTTAAGTAGACAATGATTAAATTTTAAGAAAATCAAATTAAAAATGTCAAATATAAAAATAAGAAGAATGAAAGCGGACTATTTTGTATAATGACCTCCATCTATTGGACCTCCATCTAATCTGGTCATTACTTCGAGTGAGGGAGGGTTAACGCATAAAATGTTGCTGGACGCGAAAACGCTACGCGTTTCCTTGGTTGTTTAAATATATTTAGGTTTAGCTAACTCTTATAATCCCGTCGTAGCGTAGTGGCTGCAACCCTCATTTTCTATTCAAGAGGTGTAGGTTCGATTCCTGGTGGTGGTAATTTTGTCTTGTGCAAAATCGCGTGAGTTTAGGCATCATATTAAATATTATATATATATATATATATATATATATATATACAGGGTGGGCCGTAAGTTTCCATACATAGGAAAAATTAAACGTTTGTTTTTATGTTTCAGATACCCTAAGAATATGCGTTTGACGTAAGATCTTGTTTACTGATGAAGCAAATTTTTACGTCAATGGAGAGGTTAATCGCAAAACATACGTTATTGGAGTAATGCTAACCCTAACTGCTGAGTCCGACGAAGATGCAAGGTGCCGGTAAAGTGATGGTGTGGGCCGGGATATGGGGTGACAGAATTATTGGACCAATTTTTGTCAGTGGAAATCTAATGCCGAAAGGTATCTTAACATGTTGCAAGAAGAGATTTTCCCATCCCTGCTAAACGAGGAAGGTAACTTCCCAGTTTACTTCCAGCAAGATGGAGCTCCACCTCATTATGGTCTTCACGTGCGTCGGTATTTGGATCAGCAGCAGTTTCCGGATGCTTGGATTGGTCGGCGTGGTCCTGTGGAGTGGCCTCCCAGATCCCCAGATCTCACCCCCTTGATTTCTATCTTTGGGGGCACTTGAAGGCCATGGTGTATCAGGAAAAGATACGAGACATAAATCATCTAAAGGAACGTATCACCAACGCCATAACAAGCATAACGTCAACTGTGCTAATGCGTGTTCATCAACAGTGGGGAACACGTATTGAAATGTGTTTTCAAAACAATGGCAACCATGTAGAGCATATTATATAAATAAAATGGTTGTACATAAAAAAATGTTTATTTTTCCTATGTATGGAAACTTACGGCCCACCCTGTACACGTATATATGTATCTGGTCTAACGTACGTTAATTATTTAAGAGTCCAAGTCATGCCGTACAACTAAATAGAGGTGAGCGCGATTGATTCTATAGTCACGTCAGCAACTTTCGTTACTCACGGTCACGCACGTAAAAATTTGCATTACTCAAGTCACGTATGATCACGAGAGAAAATATGATAGATGCACATTATATATATATATACATACTGTGTGTATATACTATATATACTGTGTGTGTGTGTATGTGTATATATATGTATATAAATGTGCACCTACTTTCTCCTGTAATCATACGTGACTTGAGTAATGCAAATTTTTGCGTGCGTGACCGTAAGTAATGAAGATTGTTGACGTGACTAAAGTCAAAGAATCACTCACGCGCTCACCTCTATTTAGTTGTACGACATAATGAATTTCAATAACAGTTTGGAAATGTATAAAATTGACAATATCTTGTTAAAATGTCTTTTGCCTTTTATCAGCTTGTTAGCCTCGGCTAATCTTTTTTCCCTGTTTTGTTTTACTCTACATAGACATATATCGGTCATCTTGCCTTTTCACTTCATTCCCTGACGAGGTGGTTGCTGAATACACGAAAGGCCTTGGAATAATTTTTTCGGTACTTACGTATTTATCGGGACTACCAAATTGTTTATTATGATTTTTTGCTCTCGTCATTTCCGTTTAAACTAACGAAAATATCACAACTTAACCTAAACCAATCATCAAGGGCGTACAGTTGACCTAATCTGGCATTCAATTAACCTAACCGGGCATTCAGTTGACCTAACCGAGCATTCGGTTTAGGTCAACTGTGCGCCCTTGATGATTGGTTAGGTTAAATTGTGATATTTTCGTTAGTTTAAACGAAAATGACGAGAGCAAAAATACATAATAAACAGTTGGTAGTCCCGATAATACGTAAATGCCATTTTTTCTTTTTCCTTGTGGGTTTGCATCATTCATTCCTTTAACGTGTTCATCTGTGAAATTCATCCCATATATATATATATATAATATATATATATACACACACCACACATATATATATATATATATATATATATATATAATATATATATAAATATATATATATATACACACTGTATATTAGTGGTGGACTGGATATCCGCATCCGCATCATTTTAACATCCGCATCCGCACTTCTGACTGCGGATATTACCTCTAATAAATTATGCAATTTACAATTAAATTAGCTTATAAAGTAGCTTATAAGCCCAGTCATGCACATTTCATGTAAAGTATTAATTAATTATTAATGAACAAACAAATATATAAACCTCAAAATATGATAAATAGTTGGTAACACAGAAAATTGAATGAAACTTGTTTCATTGAATTTCTGTGGCTGAAACTCTTGAGAAAGTTATTATTTTTATCATAATGAAAACATTAATATTAATTTTAATTCTTAGGCATTGCCTCCCATAATAGTAATATCACCAAATTTGAAAAATTAGGTCATATATTCATAATTCTATATTATATTGATAGATTAACTAAATATCCGCATCCGGAGATGTTGAAAAACTGACATCCGGTCCACCACTACTGTATATATATATATGTACAGGTGTTTCCGGTCGACCCTAGAAATATGGAAATTGGAATTACAATGACAAACTTCAAATACTAAATACAAACTACAAATTCCGCCAATTTCCATATTTCTAGGGTCGACCTGAAACACCCTGTATATATTGCTAATTAGATTTAAGATGTTTAAAGTTATAAACTCTAAACTATGGGGGCCCAATAACCCATCCATCTGATTCATGCTATCATCAACTTAACACAGTAGGTAGGGACCTAGAGGAAGTAAACTCAGGGGCCAAACTAGTAGCTTATCCACGTATGATCCAAGTGAAAGGGTTGGAGTGGTTGTGGTGCGTATGTCAGAAGATGTGGACAAATGTTAGTTTGCTTGAAGACTGGAAGAAAGCAATAAATAAATAGTTTGATATAAGCGTTGGTGTGCGTCAAGGATGTGTGATGTCTCCTTAGCTGTTCATTCTGTATATGAGTCATGAGAGAAGTGAAAGTGCGACTGCTAGAAAGAGGATTGAATCTGGTGTGTGATGGGAATAGGTGGGTCCTGTCAAATCTTTTGTATGTGGATGATGCCGTGCTTTTTGCTTAGGGTGAGTGTGTGACAGAATATTGTTGAAACTGAATGTGAGTAAGAGCAAGTTATTGATTGTGGAGAGAGAGTGAGCGTGAAATTTGGCCTGTCATGTGATAGTGAGTGGTGAATTGAACAAGAGTACGAGTGTGGATGAAGGTAACAGTTGAGTAAATCAAGGAAGAGAGGTGACGGGTGCGCTGAAAGCGGTTGTGAGAAAGCGGAGACTGGATCGAGATGCTGCGAGATGTTTACGCGAAAGTGCGTTAGTAACGATACTTTTGTATGGGTGTGAAAATCTGACATGGCATGAAAGGGAGTAATAGTAAGAGCGGTTGAGATGGATAACCTGTGAAGTATGTGTGATATGCGTCAGATTGATAGAGTGAGAAATTGTGTGGTGTTCAGAAATCAGTGGAAGTGAAAATTGAGGAAATTGTGTCGAAGTGGTTTGGACATGTTGAAAGAGTAGAAGATGACAGAGTTATGAAAAAGAGAGTATAAGAGTGTTTGCGAAGTCGATTCATCTCATTCTCAGTGTACGATTTCCCACTTTAATGTACTGTAGCTATTTCATAGAAAATACCCCTCGGGGCCCGCAATTCCGTCACATCCCTCTCTTTTATTCTCTTTCCTAAATCAGGAAACGCCTTTCCCAAATCTGGAATTTTTGCTTCAATTCTTCCCATTTTCGGACCATGAATAGAAATAGTGTCAAAGGGAATGTAATCTTCACTTTGTGAATTTGGATCAAACGTTAAGTAGGAGGGTGCTCTCTTTTCGGATCGACACTCTAAAAACTAACGTAACCTAACAGTAACTTGTCGATTTTATGTCATATAGATCAGATATCGTTAGCCCGCTTTTATCGGGTATATGCCCCGCCCTTAAGGTCAGGCCTGGTTTAAAAACTTTGATTTAGATTAAGTATTAAATAAGTTGACCTTAAAAATTTAAGATAATTAATCACTAATTGTGAAAATATTCGCAATTTTTAACTTTGTAATAGGAAAAAGTTTAATTTTTAATGAATTTTCCTCGACTTGACTGAAGGAGAATGTGTTTCTTCAGAGTCAGTTCAAATTACCTTCGAGTATTTTTTCAACTACCCAATGACATTTCCTTGACGAGTGAACTGCGGGTTGAGTTCCTGAGGAAGAGGAAGCCTCAAAGACCTTTCGGTCCACTTTGGGAGGTTTCTGTTATTAAACTGGTTAATTTTTAACCTATTCTAGCAGTATAGAAAACTGGATAGAAAAACATAAGGCTCTCTCCCTACCCTTCCCGCCAGAGGTGGGTACGGAAAAAAGGTTGAAGAAAGTATTTTGATCCTGAAAAAGCAGCCAAGGAAATTTTACAGGAAAGAGGAGAATATATAAGCTAGCGCTCTACAGTTACACTATGCACACAGAGATCGTACACGAGATAGCATCGCTGTATAAACTAACCAATAATATACTTGTGCCGATCGAACATCAACTACTTGATATCGTCACAACATATGGTTTTCATTTTATGCAAAATATTTACAGCTCTATTTACCGAGGTATCGGTCCAACAAAGACCCCATGACCCACTTCAGGCTAGCCCCCAAAAGGATTAAGAGAGAGGTAAAGGTTAAACTCTCCATGTCTACACCCATGCACGCGCAAAGCCATCGCGCCGGCAAAGTGACGAAATGCTCCTACATGAAAAGGTAGAAACAGGAATTAAGTACAGAAATCAGATTTTTCACACCATGACCTCACCCGTCACGTGCATCCAGCCACCCAAGAGAAAGAAGAGAAAAAAGAAATCGTGAGAGCAGAAACGCAACTCTACTTCACCCAATCCATGCCATGCATTATTTTAGTTTGGTTTTTGTTCGTTATAAAATTTTATTTCGACAAAATACTTTTCTACTCTAAGAATAGACATATTAACAATGCAAGCTTGTGAGGTTTCATAGTGTGAGCGTGTTTTCTTTAATCGGATGTCTGTCATGTGTATGTCTGCCAACTCTTTGAATGTTGCCGTTTCAACCTGGGTCTCCCGCCATGAAAGGTGTTTATGCAGCAAGTGATATATTGAGTCGTTCATAGTTCGTGTTGTGCCACCGCGAGAGTAAAGAAAATCTCTCTCCGGCGAGGAATATCAGTGGGAGGTCCCTGTCTCTATCTCCGTGTATGTGTCCCTTATGGAGAATGAAAATGTTTCGTGGGTGGTCACCGTTGTTGCTACAACGAATTGAAAAGCCTCCCACTAAGAGGTGTTTATGAGGCAAGTTAAAAAAAATTGATTGCTTGATGGTTGATCATGCTATGTGGGACACAATCAACCAGAGACGTCTCTCTAAAGTAGGGTGGAGAATTAAGTGTAAGAAAAAGTATTTAAAGAAACTCTGCAATGTTCCATTATAATACTATTTTCTTAAATTATGTTATATGTGAGGGCAGTCTCGAACCCTGAGTGTATTTAGAACTTTGTCTAGCCAATTTTTAAACACATTTACACTTTGGCTTCTGAAGAGTTTCCAAATTCTCCCGGTGAGTGACCTCCAAGAATGAAAATGATCCATTCCTTCGTTGCTCCGCTCGTGGGAGGGTGTGTGTGTGTGTGTGATGACACTTTTCGCACTTTGTGGTAACGTGAACCTATTGATGTTTTTTCTTCCTATTAGTTTTTCACTTGAACTCTTCAAGTAAGCAACTATCAATGTTTATTGTTATAATATTTTCAAAATTTACCTTTAATTTGTATTACAATACTCAAATTTTTACGTTCAAAACACTTCTGTAAGTTTAGTTTTGTTATAAAACGCCATTGGTTGTTTTTATACTTTTAATCTTGTGTATGTTCACAAATTAAATTAATTTTACACTTACGTTATACAATAATTTAAGTAGGCCTTCAATTCGCCTAAGTTCATCTTACGAGTGGACCCTAATTCCACGAGCACGATGGGACAATTAAAATAAAAATAGGAATTTCTGAAGGACTGCCGTACGACCTCTTCCCGTGACTAGCTCTTCTCAACTTATAATTTCTTAATCATTTTATATTATTTAACTAACTAGTTTGGTCTTTTTAACTGTATTAAATCCTTTTGTTAAAAATATTCGATACCGTTCGAAAACCACCAATCCGTCTTTAATGACGTGATTGGACGACAAAGAAAACGTTGTGTCACGTGACTATCAAACTGGCTCCTTATTTGTGGAACCTATACTCATTTTTCATTACGTATATGACGTCTTTAAACTTATCTGGCTGTTCTTGCGCAGGAGTCAAGTATTCAACTGAATTCATCTTAGGCCTATATGAACTTTTAAATGCTATCTCTCTATTATGTTTTCCAATTAAGTATTATCAATTTTATTAGTTTTATTTATTAATAATTAATAATAAACCCCCAATATTTGAATCCCAACACTTGAACCCAACCTTCGAGGGAAGTTGTTTCAAGTGTTGGGATATTAACCGATATTAACTAATATTAACTGATATTAACTGTTTTATAGGAGGAGAAATTAGCACAGATGGAGGTAATAAATGTTTTATGTTCCAATTTAAAGCCATTATCTCTTGTTGGATTGATGTTAAATTAGAATAATTTCCTGTATTTTACCTCCTGCCTACTTCATTGAGCATCTTGAAAACTTGAATAAGCTGACCGAGCAACCTTAGATTAGGTTAAATTACGTTAAGTGGATATGTTGCTGAAATATTCTGTGGGTAAATCGGTACCAGTTCTTTCTTAACATACACGCACGAAATGTCTGTTCAAGTGAAACTTGCTGAGAGAGAGAGAGAGAGAGAGAGAGAGAGAGAGAGCTACAACAGCTTTGTAGTGACTCGAGGTGATACCCGTAGTTTTCATTCATACGCAGACCACTCACAAAGAGAAGAATTAGCATAGAAAAGCAAGAAGGCTCTCTCTTCCTCCTCCCCCCCCCCCTCCCCAATTTGAGCAGGTTTGGAAATAAGAAGAAACTACTCATCAATTTCCAAAGGAAAAAAAATTTCTAGAACAGTTGGCAACCGGAAGTGGATCCCCAATCATGCACACGTTTGTATATATATTTACTCGAGGATATCGTTCAACACTACGTCAAGATTGGTTCTGAACGAACTGACGGAAGTGCTGGAAACGACGACGACAATTGCCAAACGTCCTTAAACATCAGTAGTGTACCATTTCGGTTCCAGTTTACAGTTTGCTTCCAGTCAGGTTCGTGTTTAGGGTAAAATGTTTAGAATAATGAATGATGTTGATCGTATTCAGAAGTTTCAAACCTAAGTGAGTTCGACTCTGAGCTGGTTTTTTTTCTGAGAAATATGAATTAAGATCAGCGTGTGATATATGACGGACAGCTGGAATTAGTTTCGTTGCTCTGACGTCAACATTTTCAAGGCTTTATACATCTTTTATCAGAAACGGAGACTAGAATTGCACAGCATACTGGAGGTGGGACCTACGCAACACGTTGTAGAGAGGGAGAATAGCATCTTTGCTTCAGTGCGCGGACTACTTTTTAAGTTACTTTTCCGTTATACCCCCGCAATTTCTTCTTTCCCGTTAGGTCAACCGTACTCCCTAGACATTTGGTTAGGTTAAGTCGTGATATTTTCGTTAAAACTAACAAATATTTTAACGAAATACTAACGAATATTTTAACGAAAATATCACGACTTAATCTAACCAATTGTTAAGGGTGTACAGTTGACCTAACCGGGAAAGAAAAATTGCGGGGTATAACGGAAAAGTACCCTTTTTAGTATAACCTAGTGAAAGAGAAAGGTTGTGATGAACGGAGAGCGAGAGAGTGGTCGTTGATGCGGAGAACGGAAGAGAGAGAGAGAGGGGGGGGGGTGAATGGTGACGGAACCCTTCCCTAACTCCTCTTTTTTTGACATTACTAAACTGAAAAAGTGCGATGGGGTAGCGACCTACAATACCATCAGCGATATAAAATGGCTCTTAATCTTTACACACACACACATTTTTCACTTATGGGATATCTGACACAGAAAATTAGATTTCTTCTCACTTCATATTATTCTAAGCGTAGCTTTACATAGCATAGCCTATCCTTAACTTAACTAACCTAACCTAACTTGAATCAAATTGAGAAAACAGTGGATGAAAATGGGAAAGACAGTAATGGAAAATGGAAGGACGAAAAGGTGAAAGTTAAATACGATAATTAATTAAATGGTGTATTTAGAAAATAGTGCCCAAGTTTATTATCTTCAAGTACAGATTTATTTGAGGTTGAGGAATGACGAATTTAAAGTGTTTGTGAAGTAGTGCTACCAATACCATGTATAGTGGTACCATTTTTATGGTAACACGCATGATCTCTATTACAGATTTTTCTCTCTCGGAAAGAAAATACCATCCGTTACTCTATGTCAGGGATTCCCAAATGGAGGTACTCGGCATCCTGCTTTGAAACTAACTTTCACGTGGAAAAGTACTCTGAAAAGATGGTGTAGTTACTATAGTGGCTACACTGTCTTTTGAGCAATTTTGAGTACCGGGGTAGTACGGGGCATTTGACGAAGCCATCGAGGGGTACGCAGCCGAAAAAAGGTTGGGAACCCCCGCTCTGTCCTACAGCGACAAAATCCTTTATAAATAACTACATATTCCTAAGAGGCCAACAAACCCCTAAATGGGGATTAACTTTCGGGAAAGTTCGGTTCCATGCAGTAATTCTTTTACCTTATTTCGCTGATGGAGATAGATCATTAGTTTTTGGTACAGATATTGATTTATGGAGCCGTTGTTTAGTCATTTACAAAAGTCTTGGTATACTGAGCCATACCTATATCTTACGACTCAGTTTGTTTTGACTTTTATAACCTATATTATACAATCATTCTCCAGACAGTAAGTAAGATTAGAACGAACGCAAAAAAAATATCGCTGCTTATCGTTATTTGTACTGGAAATATCGAGAACCTTTACTTTCTTTAGGCGTAGTACAACCGAGGGACCCCTTCCCCATTTTAGGATTTGAAGCAAATGGAATTTTCTCGAAGCGGAACACTCTCTAAATACCAAATTAACAGGTTAAGTTAAGTCAGTTTAGATTAGCTCTGATTTGGTTGTAGGTTTAGTTCAGATAGGTTGTTTCGTTGGGTTTAATTAGGTCAGTTCAGGTTATAAATAAATTAGTATTTGGACAGTTTTTCAGTTTGAGGAAATGGTCTCTCATCCCACCTTGGAAACTTTCGTTCCATGGTTAATTCATATAAAATGACAAAATCGAATGATTGTCAGTATTTGATTCAATGGGACAAAATTTAGTCTTGCTTCAAATAAGATGGTCACCAATACTTTGGTGACGTTGTCCTTATATTTTTCAAACATTGCCTCGCATTATTTTTGATATTACGTTCAAGCAAGGTTGATTGATGGGGGTTGGTTATTTAATCCCCTTCGCAACGGATAAGACCATATGACGGAAGGGACCCGCAGCTTTACGTGGGATCCGAAACACGGGTCGTTACATAATTTGGACGCGGAGGACGGTCTTCCCATCCGTCTGGTATCTAGTCCAGTTGCACGGGGTGGGAACCCTGCATTGTTTGTTATAAAGCAAATCTTGACATATTTTGAAAGCCTATACCACCCAATTCAAGAATCCATCGGATGTACACCTGATCCCCGCTTGGCTTTTTCAATATGGCCGCCATTTTCCAAGATGGCCGGCGAAACTGAAAAATCCCATATCCTGGTCAATACTTGATGGATTTTGATGATCTTGGTGTCATTTCTAGGGGTTTTTAGGATGATGAGACGATCTGGAGGGGTTGCAGATACTTTGGGAGTCGTTTTGACGCCTCCCGAAATAAGGAATATCCCATATCCCGGGCAGTCGTCGAGATATTTTGGTGATCTTACTGTCGTTTTTATGGTTTTGGGCGAGACTGAGTAGCTCTATAGGCACATGATAACAGTAGGATATCATTTTGCAACTCCATGGGTCAAGTCAAGGTCATTTGAGGTTAAAGTTTGGCCTTGAAATATGATAATACCACAGTTGACATCGCTGTATTTGCTTATTTCAGTGACAATTTCTACAATTTAGCTAACTGCTGAGCACTTAACATCTTTTCTGCGGATAAAACCAGATCATAATGCTTAAATGACATAAGCCACATTATATGGATATGGATATTCGGATATAAACCACAATTTATGCTGAAGTGCAGGGCACATGCATTCTATGGAAGGTTGCAAAGCTACAAGATATGACCTCATAAGCAAAACAAGCTCATACCTAGCTGAGGGATTGGCATTGACAACTTTGATGCAGTTATTCACATTAGGTAACCATTTATTGCCGACAAATATCAAAAGACATGGTTGTGGCAGGGTCGTCAGGATCATCAGTCTGCTCTTCGTTTGCGTTTTGGTCAATGGATTGTTGCAATCCAAGCCACTGCCACATGCACAGAACATTGTGCAAGGGATTCCGCGTCCCATGCAGCCGCAGCGACTCCCCCTGCATGCTGATTGTGATTCACACTCACATCTGATTAGCTTCAGAACTTCATCTGGTGCTAAGCACACTCCTTCACCAACTGTTTTTGGGATGAGAACTCTGTTTGTTTCGTCTCTCTCCCACCCATAACGCACAGGTGGTGGGTCACACTTTAGTGCATCGAACCAGTTCGCGACAGTGTAGTGGGCTCTGAGCACATTTTGATGGAAAGCTTCAGTTGTTGGTGGTAGAGAACATAGTTTGGGTGCAGCAGTTCCCGACTTCCCTGTCTTCTGAGCCCATACTCGCTGACGACACTCAGTAAGAGATGAGGATTTCTTATCCCCATAGCATGCAACAGTGAACGCTGTTGCCTCTTTCTCGATATGGTTAAAGCATGCATCAAGGGACCCCAGCTTTCTAGCTTCCGACCCTTCTTGGCTGTGGCAATGGCAGTGGCTTTGCAGATGCCATGTATTGCTGCAACTGTGTCACAACCATTCAAAGCGTGTAGTTTGAGGATTTGTGGGATGATGTCTTTGTGCTGGGTTACAGTTGCTTGGATGTCCACTGATTTTCTGCCACGCACTGGAGACTCCATAATCATGGGACAGCCTAGTTTCTTAAATTCATAGAAGTGAGTCAGCATGGCAAACACGTCTGTGTCATCACAAATGATGGAGATGCGGGTATCAGAATCTTTCTCAGCTTGTGCGATAGCGTGTTGTGTTATTATCACGTCAGCCTCCTCATGAGATGATGAGAGCTCCAATGCTGCTCGACTTCTGCCTCGCCCAATGGAAGTCGGTATGATCTACCATCCTGCAAGCACTAGCTCATGGTCTTGGGTTACAGTTGCGAGATACTCACTGTCAGCAAGGATTTGCTCACAGAGCAGCCTGTTTAGTTGCTCCTTTTTCGCGGAGCACGTGAGAACAGCGTCTCTTGTAGGCAATGGGGTGTTGAGGTCCACCTTGTGAACTCTGCTGCTCTTACTTCTCATTGCCCGAGTGCTTGATTTCGGAGAGAAATCATAGTAGCGATCAAAAGCTAGTACTACAGATGCATGAGAAAGATGTTTCGGTAGCCATACTTTGAAGGTTTGGATAAATGTAGCAACCGTGCCACTAGCAGGCCAGTCGACTGTCTACAAAACAGGTGACACATCCATGATAACAACTGTTGGTAGACCCCATGTTCAAGAGGATGTTTCCACTCCCAAGTTCTGCTTCAATGCGGACTTAGCTGCAGTTCTCATTCAGCCATCTGGTTGGAACATAAGAGGAAAATTGGAAAGTTGGAAAATAAGAGGAATAATTAGACATATTGGAATTCACCTTACCATGGGGAAAATAATCCCTGATTTCATTTTAAACCCTATAGAACTACTCAGTCTCGCCCAAAACCATAAAAACGACAGTAAAATCATCAAAATATCTCCACGACTGCCCGGGATATGGGATATTCCTTATTTCGGGGGGTGTTTGACCTCCAATAACCTTGAGTATTGACGAATGTGAGTCAAAATGACTCCCAAAGTATCTGCAACCCCTCCAGATTGACTCATCATTCTAAAAAACCCTAGAAATGACACCAAGGTCATCAAAATCTATCAAGTATTGACCAGGATATGGGATTTTTCAGTTTCGCCGGCCATATTGAAAAAGCCAAGAGGGGGTCGGTGTACACCCGATGGATTCTTGAATGGGGTGGTATAAGCTTTCAAAATATGTAAAAATTTGCTTCATAACAAACATTGCAGGGTTCCAGTAAAATCAGGGTCTGTGCTACCGGCCTAATCCAGATCCAATGTCGCTTAACATCGCTGATAGACGGGAAACGATATTACGACACTGCCCAAGACGTAGCTCGTTCAAGCAATGACTTCGTATAAGTGTGTAATATACATCATTCCAGCAAAGTTTCAATCGCGTTATCCTTGCAATTTCCATCAAATAATTGACAACACAATTCAGCTTCCAGTTTCCTAAATGATGTCAATATGATTTTTTTTTTGGTGCGTGTCGGGGGGCGGGGGAGAAGAAGCTTATGTTGGTCCCATTCCCCCATAATTTCAGCTCGTGCATCGTTTGCCCCAATGCTCAAATGGGCTATCTGGCAACTGCTTTTAGCTTTGAAACTACCATATGACCAAAGTCTACGAATTAAATAGTCAAACCAGACTGTATAAAATTTGTCATATTTCGTTAAATTTAATTTAAAATATGTGACGTCGCAGTTAAAATCTAAGTGGCTCGTGAGCTTATAGTAAATTTTAAGGTTAAAAATTTCTGCCCAAAATCTTAGTTATTCGCTGTTATAATGTGAACGCGGACTGACTCTATAAAGAGAGGCGTGACGTTCATCCTAAAAAAGATTTATTTGACTCTGTATAATGATAAAAATAGATATTGTCAATGTCCTTTGAAATGTGACACGCCAAATTTAAAATTTATTTTTTTATTTTAAAATGACACTTTTTTCGCAAACGTGACAGTCGTCCTTTGAAAGTTTTAAATCACTGAAATTATATTATCGATTAATTAAAATGAAATGACACTTTTTGTATTGGGAATTTCAACACTTCATCTTTTTATTTAGGAGAAAAATAAGAACACAAATTCCTTCATTTCATTAAATTAAAGAAATACTTTGAGAAAAATCGAAAGGTTTTTCATTATCTGATTTAAATGTATGTAGGCTTACATACCTAACATAACATTCATAACCTACATACACACACACACACATACATACATACCCTACATACACACACATGCATACATATATACATACACACACATACATACATACCCTACATACACATACATACATACCCTACATACCCTACACACACATACATACATACCCTACATACCCTACACACACATACATACATACCCTACACACACATACATACATACATACATACACACACACACACACATACATACATACCCTGCATACACACACATACATACATACCCTGCATACACACACATACATACATACCCTACATACACACACACACACACATACATACATACCCTACATACACACACGCATATACATACATACATACCCTGCATACACACACATACATACATACCCTACATACACACACATACATACATACATACATACATACATACCCTACATACACATACATACATACCCTAAACACGCATGCATAACTAACCCTATATTTTCACTCGAAAAAGCTACTTAATTTACGAAATGGTCTTATAACTTTATAAATTTAATATACGAGAGGATGATACTAAACGCAAGATTCCTCGCCCACATCTCATAAACACACTTTCAAAAAGAATTTGTCCCAATAAAGGAGAAAAATGAAAATGTTATAATGTTTCAGACCAACAAAGGTTTGGATCCACTCCTAAGTTTGAACATTATTTATGAAAAGCAAAGAACGATGTTACCTTTTACAAAATCGGATATGTGACATAAAATATAAGTACGAGGTGATACTTTACTGATTAGATGTTCCTAATTCTTTCATTTTCATTATAGGCTTTAGAGTCGGGTGCGGATACGAGAGAGGGAGGCGCGGAGATTTAAGATTTGTCACGCCGGTGTCATGTAAATATTGCCAGTCCAATATTATATAATATTATACAATAATATTAAAATACGAGATGTCATTCAGGGTAAAGCTAGAGGAGTTAAGGCCCAGTGCCCCTTTCTGTATTCGCGCCTGAGTGTTCTTTTACAGTTTGAGATGTTTGGCCAATGTATGTAAAACTATGTAAAAGTCCTTCAAATTGCTTTGATATCGGAGCAAACCAATTTTATTCCTACATGTTAGAAAATAGGAAAAGCTAATATATATATATAGCAGTAGGCTAATCGCACATTTTTATAAAGAAGGCCTAGTTTTGTTTGATCTAAGGGCATAGGTCTAATGTTATAAACTGTGCGAGCTATTTGCTATTATATCTTTTTAAATTACTGCACATTACAGTACTGTCTAAAAAAAATCGGACACAGCTTTTACAGTACCATGTAAAAGAATTTTTACATGCATATTATATTTAAATTTATAAGTGTTGGTAATTTCTGGATCACTCCATTACCATTTCCGAAAGCGTCTTACAAGATTTTCTTTAGCTGAAATGTCTTCCTTTTTGAATTCCTTCAAAATTGACTAAAGATTTTCGACTGGATTCAGATGTGGTGAATTTCCGGGCCAATCTAATACTTCAGTGCCGTTTCCCGTCAAAAGACTTTTTCACAACATTTGCTGCAATGACATAATGCCAAATCTTGTTGAAACAATAATTTTCTGCGTCCAAATCAGTTGTTAGCGAAAGGCAACAACTTTTATTTCAACATTGTTATATATTTTTGGTTATTCATTATTCCATTCACAAAATCAAATCTCCCGTTCCATGGATTCCAAAGCAGGACCAAACCATGCTTCCATGATACAAGAAAGGTGAATAGTCGATCTCTTGGCAGTTGGCACCCTTCATTTTCCTCTTACGAAAAGGTGTTCGAACTCCGGAAACTAGAAAATGTGACTCATCACTAAAAATTACCCGTGAAAAAATTAACTCAAATTTTAATATGTCTCAATAATAAACAACACAAACAAACCCCAGATGCGTAGCTATAATATGTTTTAATTTGTAAAGTGGGTGTGCAGCATCTTCAAACTGGAAAGAGTTAGAGGCAACGTTAATTATATTGTTCAGAGGTGAATGCGAAGCATTTGAATGAACTACAAATTTTACACGAAATTTTCGGAAAAGGAAGTAAGTGTACATTTCCGACATTTTACCAATTTCCAGTCATCTATAGTGAAGTCTTTGTACTTTTGTCCCTATTGCAACCCCTTCGTACCTATTCTTGCTGTTAACAACGACTTTTTAGATGATCGAAAGCAGTCCATGCCACGTTCCTTAGACCTTCTTCTCGCTGTTTTCGCGGCAAATTTCACCTCACAGCTTTCCAAATGCTTTTTGAATGTCACGTGACATCTTTCTTGGGGTCTTTCTTACAAATTCCAAGAAATTTTGAGTCGTCTCTTACGCTAATTATCCGCTTTCTCCCGACATTCGCACGCATCCTGATTCCAACAGTGCCATTGCCATTGTATTGCTGTATGATTCGATACACAGCTGATTTTCATCTATTTATAGGCTACTAGATATCAGTCGAATTGATTTTGCAATATGTTCACGCGAACAACTCACCTTATCAGCGCTTTTGTAGTTGTTCCTCATCAATTTTTATGTGTTGCTCAGGAAACCCAGTAACTCTTGAACGAGAAGCTTCGCATATATATATATATATATATATATATATACCACAAGGAAATGCAACTTCTGTTTACGTAAACTATACTTTGGTTCGTTGGTTGTTCAAGTCAGCATCGAATTAGATTTTCATACATATTACCTTTAGGATGCGAGATACCTATATTTTTATGAGGAATGCTACGGATGTCAAAATATTGACAGCCGCGGATGCGGTTGCCGATATTCAGCTTTAATATCCACGGATGCGGATATTTAAACATTGAGAATAAATACCGTGTATGAATGTTAGTTGATCGTATGTGATCATGTCTTGAAGAATACAAAAAAATATTTTTTGTTTTAAGGTTTATATAATCCGCTCTTAACTTTTACCATTTGATGAAATATAAGTGGTAACCCGGTGTAACATATATTCTGCATTTGCGTGGCAGACCGTGTAAACGTGTCCTCTCCTTAGTCTGGTATATTTTAGTCCTACACTAAGGTATACTACATGCGGATGTGGATACAGATGTTAAAAATTCGACATCCGCGGACGCGGATATTCAGTTTTTATATCCACGCATGCGGATGCTCGTGTGAAGAAAGTGCGAATATTTGGGAGCTATTGAAGAATGGGGACCCCAGCCTTCTTTAGTTAGCTTTATAAGGTTAACTAACGAAAATATCATGACCTAACCTAACCAATCGTCGAGGGCGTACAGTTAACCTAACGATTGGTTAGGTTAGGTCGTGATATTTTCGTTAGTTAGCCTTATAAGCCTAACTAAAGAAGGCTGGGGTCCCTATTCTTCAATAGCTCCAATATTTGCCACATCTCTAATTTTTACATAGATTACAGCGTCCCATTTTTTCTGACCAATAGTGTAAATCTTAATGGGGTATCTTCGGCTAATGAGATATTTTCATCTAAAAGTATTATAATCCTTCAGCTCTTAGGCTATATAAAATAATTGGTGCTCTTCCAATATGTGCTCTACCTTAAAATTTCCATTCCAATACGTGATCTACCTTAGATTATTCGGATTAGCAGCAGGTACGTTAGTTAGCCTTATAAGGCTAACTAACGAAAATATCACGACTTAACCTAACCAATCGTCAAGGGCGTATAGTTGACCTAACGATTGGTTAGGTTAAGTCATGATATTTTCGTTAGTTAGCCTTATAAGGCTAGTTTCACGGTAGAGCACGTATTGGAATATGGTAGATCACAGTTTCGCGGTAGAGCACATATTGGAAGAGCACCAAATAATTTATGCGTCGGTCAAAATTTGAACATAACCTACTAAAAGCAATAATCAGAATAGAGCATAAGCTGAATGCTTGAATCGTTCATAAAATAATCTACAAAAGAAAAACCTTCGTTATTTGGCTGGTCCAATAAGCTAACTACCTTTCAATGGTACTCAAACGAGGATACGCGAAAGTTTAACACGTAGTAATAAATACTTATTTTATATAAGGGTTTTCAGTAAAATGCAGTCAAATGGTTTAGGCATTTACTCTAGCAAAATATATCTTAACATACATATATACATATATATATATATATATATATATATATATATATATATATATATATAAACAATCCCTTAAATGTGTGAACAGAAATGCATTGTAGGTTATCTTTACGATCTTTATGTTTAGTTACGAAATCGATTGTTGTAGAATACTCAAAGCAGTTTCTGCCGAGATTGCTGAGCAGCGAAGGAGTCAATAAGATCTGTATAGCTAAGAGCTCTCATGAGTTCCGATTCAATACTAAGGATAGCTAAAGAGTTGAGACGATTTTCTGACATCACTGACCGTAGGTAATTCTTTAGTCGTCGCAGTACAGAAAAAGATCTTTCGGCAGAACAGTTGGAAGCCGGCGTGCATAGGAAGATCCTGAGCGCAATATCAACATATGGGTAAACTTCTTTTAATCCTTTTGCTTGGATCATCTCGTTCATCTCAAGAATGCTCGTAGGAGTTTTCTCCAAATTCAGAAGAAACCCACGGAAATGAAGACACTCATTAACAAATGCTTCCGCCAAGTCATGCTTGTAAAATTCCCAAAGCTTAATAGCATTGGCAGTTATATCTGTCGGGCTCAAGGTGGCGACTTTTGTAAAAAATGTAAACTGTGCATGGAAGTTTTCATACACATCTTTGCGACGGTTTAATTCCAACAATAATCTGTCAAGTACCACAAGATAAGTATTAATGGAGAAGTTCCTCCGTCCATCTAATTCTACCTCGCCTTCGCGAGTTTCATCGACCCGAAGTTTTCTTTTCTTTTTTCTTTTCATTGTAACTTCATATTCGCGGATAGATGATTTCTTAATTGCTGCTGCTTCATAAAAGTCGAAGTTGTCTCTTGCATCTTTTACGTAGAATGTCAATGATGGATACAGTTCTGCTACGACACCAAGATCAATGTTAACTGCTTGGAGCTGTTTACTAGTAGCATTGAACCTTTCCAGAATGTCACCCCACATTAAAGAAAGAATTGTAGTTTCAAGGCGTTGCAGTTGATTGAAGTAGCCTGATGCTTCACTGCGTGTGCAAGACTTTTCTGATTCATCTTCTTCAATGGACGTAAGTGCCTCTATAACCTCTTCCCAGTCTTTACTGAGACTCCTACACGCTTCTTCACGGGCTGACCATCGAGTGTCTGATAAGCTCTTTATCGTTATATTTTCTGATTTGATAAAATGATTTTGTAGTATTTCCCAACGGTGAGTGGAGGCAGTGAAGAACACGTAAAGATTTTGGAGAAGTGCGAAAAAATCAATGGGTTCCTTACAGCAACTTGCTGCACACTGTCTAATCAAATTTAATGAGTGTGCAGAGCAGGGTACGTAAACTGCTACTGGGGACGCTTCGTTTATTCTGGCTTGCAAGCCAGAGTAAGTCCCTGACATGTTGGGAGCGTTACCATACGCCTGTCCTCTGCAGTTTGCAATGTCGAGATCATGCATTTTTAATATGCTGGAAACTGAGTCGAAAAGCTGCTCTGATTTGTGGCTACGCTGGGAAGGAATGCCAAAAATCGCTCTACAGGATGCCCATCTTCTTTTACATATCTCAGAATAACTGCAAGTTTATCGACATGTGATATGTCTGGGGTGGAGTCCACAATAATGGAATAGTACTTCGCACATTTCACTTCCTCAGTTATTTGTTTGGTACTTTGTCAGCCATTAGTTTGATGAATTGCTCACATATAAACAAAGTCAAGTATGATGTATGACCTTTCCCTGGATTTTTGTATTTTGCAATATATTCCGCCAGAAAAGGGTCAAATTCAGCAATAAGTTCCAAAGCCATTATAAAGTTTCCACTGTGGACAGAACCAAATTTCTCAATGTGGCCCTAAAAGGTAAACCATGAGATGCCAGTGACCGGACCACTGCAACAACTCGTCGTAAAACATTCCTCCAATACTTCTTCTCCTCATCAATTTGATAGAAAGTTGTCTGTCAATTCTTCCGAGAGTTGAACTTTTCATTTTCATAGCTAACACACATGACTTATGTTCAGAGGAATTTTCATGACTTGTTAATGCTTCACTGCCATGCTTCCAGTCATCAAATCCTTCCTTACCAATTTTAGTAGTTCCACCAAATAACTGACACGGAACGCAGAAAATTGAGCCTGTGCTCTCCGAATACATTAAATATGTTCTCTTCACCTTCTCTCCGTTGACAAGCTGTGTTTCAAATAAGGTTTTACAAAAATATCTGAATCGTTCACCAAAACGTCTCTTTGAGTGAGAAAAGTTCATGTTTTCTAGGTCCTGATTTATGCCATGCTCTTACACATAATGACGTGTAGCATCATTAACTTCCCATAATGCTGGGTCTTGTCCAATGGAAGTATTGCTGGAGGTAGTTGTAATGCTACCTACATCACGAGACTTAGTATATGGTAGGCAGGATTCTTGAACTTCTCTACCAGATAATCTAAAATTACTAGGACCTTCATTAACATTTTGATCTTCTTGGAAACTCCTAATCTCGGTAAATTCTAATTCTTTTAAAAGAACATTCGGATTTGTTACAACATTTTTGTTCTTTATATCAGATTTCTTGAAGAAAGTATCAATTTTTGCAGTTTTGTCAATGACATCTCGTTGTTTTTCAGCTTTCTCCCGAACTCTCTTCTTATACTCCGAGCCGCTTAGTCTTTTTCTCCCATCACTCATCTGAAAAAACAAATACATCTGAAATTAATAAAAAATATAAATAATATATTTTAAAATAGAAATATATTATTAAAATTAATAAAATATATTATAATTATATATTTTAAAAAAATAGCTCAGCCAGGCTGAGTAGGTCTCTAACAGCTAACTACATATAGGCAGTTAAGTTAACATAAAAAATTCAAAATTGTCTTAAAAACTGCCTTCTTCTTACCTTGTATAAATACCATTACTGTACTAAGCTGAGATAAACACAATCTTGTCTTTAAATTTTAAATGTTGTCCAGTTTCAAAGTTCAAAGTTGCAAAATAGAAAAAATATAAATTCAATTTTATAGACAAAACCTTAAACAAAATAAATGGCCAATTTTTGGCTTGATACTCTGTAAAGTGTAAACAATAAATCTAAAATAAAATAAAAATAATTAGCTTTAAAATAAAGATATTATTAAAATTAATAAAATATATTAAGGCCAAGGACGACCAACTTTGAAATCAACTTCGTTCAAACGTAATAAGTTTTTTTTTTAAGTGTTACTAACTTTTCTCCATTTTTTTTTTAGCTAAAAAAATACCAGAAATTTTGGATTTTTTCCCTACCTAAAAAGTGCTTTTTCGTTACCTTTCTCGTTACGACTTTTCCTCCACAATTTTACTGCCCTAAAAATTTTGCCGCCCCCTAAAATTTGCCACCTTGGGCCCTGGCCCATTTGGCCCTATATAAATACGCGCCTGATAGTATTAGTATTAATACTACCAGGTGTGTATAAAGTAAGGCGAGTAAAGAGACAAATCCGATTTGAATTATCTTAACTTGAGTGAACATGGACGAGTAATATTTATTACATATACTCTATAACAACTCTATATTCCATAGTAAGGATTATGAGAGGTGTTGAAAATGTTTTTAAAAGTTAAAAAAACAAGTTGAAACTAGTTTTAACCAGTTCAAATCGGATTTGTCTCTTCACTCGCCTTACTTTATACACACACCCTGTATACAGTATATACTATGTCTACATTAGCATTTTTACCCTCTACAATTTATACCTATACATTTCACTGATGCAAAATTGCTACAAGAATAATTACGAAGTCTCGTAATTAAGTAATGAACATATCTTTGTCTTTGAAGCAAGTATACAATATATTAACAACATTTTATTTAGTTTTATATTCCTAATATTGATTACATTTTATAATTTTAAGTTTTATATCAAATTGTGGCACAAAGTTATTGAAAAACGATGAAATAAAGTTAGTAAAATAAGGGAGTAGAACTTCATTTGTAAATCAATGTCGAAAAGTTTCGAGAAACGGCTTTTGGCTATACGGCTTCGGTTGAGCATTTATAGCCTATAATCGCTCGTTATATATTTAAATTCATGTACCATTTATATGTAACGCATGAGTAGTAACTGAAACGACTAATTTATGTACAGGGTGTCCACAATGTCTTGTCACCCTAGTGAAATACTAACTGATTTTCGTTTTTCTTTCACACCCATTTGAAATGAATGTGTGATAGCAGCAACTGTACACTTGAACAACGCGTATTAGCTACTATCTGGGTCCATGAGCGACCACGTAGTGGCAAAACCATTAAAAATATTCCAGGACCGATCACTGGTGCAGCTCCTCCAAAAAGGAGGTTTTGCCGTTAGTGGTCGCTCATGGACCCAGGTACTAGCCAGTATGCGTTGTTCAATCGTAGAGTTGATGCTATCACACATTTCAAATGAGTTTGAAAGTAAAATGAAAATAAGTTGGTGTTTTACTGGGGTAACAAGACATTGTGGATACCCTGTACAGTCTGAAGATATGTAGGTATCAGAAAATTCTTCCGAAGCCCAAAACACTCTTTATTATACGAGGTGAACTATCAATTCAGTTACTTCTTATTCTTATATACCGGGTCATCAAAAAATGACGCTCTAATTTGAATTGCTTATAATTATTAAAGTAGTCCCAACAACGATGAAACACGGGAGATTGTATTCATGTGAAAAGAAACATTTTTTGCAACAAGATTTGGGCAAGACCACATACGGCAAATGCCGTTCTCGATTTCCTTAGTGGACATTTTCACGATAGGGTCATCTCGAATCGCTATCCTGGACGCTTTGGATTTGGATGGTCCTGACCACCATACTCACCAGATTTGAATCTATGTGATTATCTCTTAAATGGTGATTCGTTAAGGACACTGTGCGCGAGAATAATCCACATACGGTCGAACAATTAAAGGTAGAAATTACAGCTTCTGTGGAGAGCATCACTGATGAAACACTAGCTCGGGGTTATGGAAAATTTCCGCAGACGTTTGCGAATAATGTTGGATGTACAGGAATCACATATTGAAAATGTTTTCACATGAATAAAATCTCCCGTGCTTCATTCAAATTAGAGCGTCTTTTTTGGATGACCCGGTAAATGTAAGCTTATCAGAGGATTTGACACAAAATGTCCTTCATGTATTTGGGTTAGGTTAGGTTTATTTGGATGTTTGTTTCAATTCTGCGTTACTCCGTAGGAATTTATTATTATACAGGGTGTTCCATAAGTCCCTTCACCCCTTCCTACTAGAATAGGGTGAGGGTAAAGGGACTTATGGGACACACTGTACATTACTCATTTATTTGACTGAGATGAAAAAATAAATTATCTCTATTACAGATAAACAAAATGATAAATCACAATAGACAGAATGGCCTAAGCAGTAAACAGCATTGAGCATGATTTTGACGGGAACGTTGGTTGAACAAATCTAAATCAATATTTTAAGCTTAAATTGAAGTGTTGGACCTTTTCCAGTTTGTGTACCGTTTTTCATATAATTTATTTTTGCTTTATAAGGCTAACTAACGAAAATATCATGACCTAACCTAACCAATCGTCAAGGGCGTACAGTTAACCTAACGATTGGTTAGGTTAGGTCGTGATATTTTCGTTAGTTAGCCTTATAAGCCTAACTAAAGAGATTGATATTATCACTCATTTTTGATCTGAAAAGAAGCAAAAATAAATTATATGAAAAACGGTACACAAACTGGAAAAGGTCCGAAGTGTTTGCTTGTTTAGCTACGACTTACTTACAAAAGAAAAGAACACCAACGATGAAAACTTTAAACCATAGTAAACATCAGTTTAATTTTGGCGAATGAATCTTATGAACAGTAAATTAGTACGCAGAAACTAAAGACTTCCTTCAACCTTCTTCTATACATAGAAATATTATCTTCTGTTATCTGAAATCACTCAAAAAGGAAGGGTACTTGTAGGTTATCTCCTCCCCCCCACCAATTTTGACAGAATATTTTCGTTAAAGCTAACGAAAATATCACGACTTAACCTAACCAATTATCGAGGGCGTACAGTCCATCTATTAGTAAATAGTAAATACTATTCCAGAAACAAACAATGTTATAATTAATAATAGATCAACTGTACGCCCTTGATAATTAATTGGTTAGGTTAAGTCGTGATATTTTCGTTACTTTTAACGAAAATATTCTGTCAAAATTAGTGGGGGGGGGAGATAACCTACAAGTACCAAAGGAAGAATTGGAGATCATTCCTTCTAAAGAAGTTACGTATCATTAAAAGAATGTATTATATCATCTAACAAGAAGTTTTGATACCGAAAAGAAGAAAAAACTTCTCCAAGAATGGACTCTCAAAAAGAAGTTACGCGTTCAAAATTTAGGTTTTATTTTGAGTGAATGGGTACAAATTGAAGAAATGACCTCTGTTGATAATACCTTTTAATGTCCTTTTGAAACTGTAAAATGCTCTGTCGTGGTCCTTTGAAATGCTCGTATCATTCTTGGGTCCAATGAACACTGAAAGGGCAATGAAGGAGCCTTTTTTCTCTCTATAGAGCCAGTAGTACACTATACCTTTTTCCACGACCGAATTTTATCAAATTTTACGGAGGTTTATAGACAATACAACTGAAAACGCGTTAGGGTAAACTATATAAACTGGGTCCTACGGTCCTACGTGGGTTTTGGAGAGCAAGTTCAGAAGGTGTTTAGCGTCTGCGCCCAAATTTTACTTATCCGCCAAAATGTATTCGTTTCATCTGGTTTCATTTGTGTCAAGACGCCATTTTTTATTACGCTAATTCTTTTAGGCTCTAATATGGTGTAAATCAACTTGTGACTTCAACTAAACTAACCTAACCTAACCTAATACAAAAGTAAAATGATGTCTTGGCATTTGGGCAAAATGAAATGATATAAAATTAACACATTTCGGCGCAAATGCTTTAGCCCAGTTCAGAAGTGGGTAGAGGAAGACCTTATTAGGGTATGGATAGGCAAATAAAGTTGACATACTAAGTTCGCTGTTCATCAAATGAAAGCAGCTTAAAAAGTAACCACCACCCCTTTTTAGCAAGACACTTTAAATACCCCAATAAAGCTGTTGTTTTTTAACTTTTAGGATATACATGAAATTTCCACGAGAAAAATTAAAATTTTATAATACGAAACGCTTTTGCGTTCATTTACCAATGACGTTATTACATTATGATGATAATCCGCTGAGAAATGAACACGGAAGCGCTTGGTCATTATATTTTATTTTTGCATACAAAATATTTTATAATTTTAGGTGAATGTTCCTCGCGTATCAATAGATGTTAAGTGTGATATACGAGTATGTAGCGTTTATATTATGAAAATTAAATTTAACAGCCATTTAAGACTGGTTTTCTAGTTCGTATGAGAGAGAGTTACAAGGAGTTACAAGGAAAAGAAGTACCTCAAAAGGCCTTGCGGCCCATACCGAGGAGGTACTAATGGCAACAGTGCCAGGGAAAATTTTCTACACCCTCAAATAGTGTGCAAGATTTGGTTTAACCTTTTCTTGAAATGATCCACAGAGGAAATGTTAACTTCTGAAGGTAACTTGTTCCACGTGTCACAGAGAGAGAGAGAGAGAGAGCGTTTGGCTCCACAACCAAACTATTTTCATGAATCCTAATTGTTAAAGCTTAATAAGGAATGATTGTAATAAATGTGGTATTTAATGTATCACGTAAAATTATTTTTTTTATTGAAAAAACCATTTAGTTGTTTAGGGTTATTTTTTGCATGTTTGTGTAATTGGAGAACTTTATGTATGTTTTACTGTAACCGCTCGTAAAAGTATCTTATTCAATGTGATACCAATTTCATTCCATGTCCGAGAATTGGAATCCGAAAGGAGGCAATTCTCAAATTGATATATTCCCATTGCGGGACGCCTTCTCCACTTTGGTCACGTTAGGTTAAGTTAGGAAATATTAGCCATTCTCATTTCGAAGCTTAACTACGAGTGCGATTGAGAATAACATTGAGGGTGAAGTTAATCCTCGTAAAATATTCTTTGTTTACAGTGGGCGAGGAAAAAAAATTGTCCGATTCTGTACCATGAAATACCAATGAAATAATAATATTAAGTGTTGAAGTCGAGGTTTATCCTGGGGTGATGTCCTTTTCCCCCGGTGACCGAATGTTGTTGGTCTTGGGTGGCTGTTCCGGTGACCCTTCCATTGAACCGTTTCGTGGGTATGGGTGTTATAAAGGTATTAATGCGTGAACCCATTTATGTTGTTTTCCTTTGTATTAGTTTTCCCTCAAACCTCAGCTAAGTGGTTACCGTAACAATTTAAAAATATAGGCCTACGTTCAACTGTTTTTTATGAAACGCAACAAAGTTTTAATACTAATCTTATGTTCAAGAATAAATTAAATTGCACTTGCGTTATATAATTAATAAAGGGAAATAAGCCATGATTGGAAATCAAGTAGGCCTAATGAAACGGGAATATGGCCTAGCGCGGAACAAGAATAGGCCTAGCGCGGGACAATAATAAGTCTACGGTAGAAAGGAGATTTTCCGTAAGATGGCAGTAGGGAAAAACTAACTTGAATTTAATGGCCTAAGTTCATCTTCAAAGTCGACCCAATTTAACCACAGACTGTGTGGAAATATAAACTACAAATGACAAAGGAGGGCAAATACGATCTTCTGATGGACTGGTGGACCCTCTCTCTCTGCTTGGCTGTTTCCGACATCTTCTCCCTCTGCTTGACTGGTCCCGACTATCCTTCAGTCTTTTTGTGCGCTCTCTCGTTTTATTTTGTTCGTGGCTTTCCATCGGTGATTGCATCTCCCGCCCGGATGTTTTTAGGGCTTTCTGTACCGTGATCCTGGAATTTACAAACAACTTTAAATACATTATATTATGAATTTCAAATTCCTAACTGTTTTATATTATTCAACTAACTTATGTTATTTATTTGACAGTATTAAATGAGTTTGACATTTATTTCAAGTACCATTTAAACACTAAGACTGTTTACAAATACATAATTTTATGAAATGGAGGTGTGCCATTAGGAGATCATTTTTCTCACACCCCATTGGTTGAATAAAACAACGTCATACGTTCCAGTAAGAATACGTTGATACCTGTCTGGATGTTTTCATGCAGGAAGTCACGTATCCTTTTCTGGGATTTACCCGAGGTCTACTTAGAATATCGTAATTAACTTTATTTTTCATTTATGTCTGAATTTTACTATATTTTATATTATAAATCCCTGAATTTACAAAATCCAACATAATACTACTCATTAATTTAATTAAATATAAATTAATAATTACATTTTCTGATCACAGCTTAATGTTTGATGGAAAATGGAATGGAATAAAATTGTACATTTTTAAAGTACAGGGTGTCCCATAAGTCCGTTTCATAGGAAAATTAAAACTTTGTCCAGACTATTTTTTAAATATGTTTACACTTTGGCTTGAAACAACCTCCGAAGGAAGTTGGTTCCAGATATTAACTATTTTAGGAAAAGAAATTACCGCAGATGGAGGCACTACATGTTTTTAGTTCCAATTTAAAGCCATTATTTCTTGTTGGATTTGTATTAAAAGAGAATAATTCCTGTAATCTACCCTGTCTATCCAATGAGCATCTTGGAAAACTTGAATAAGTTGACGCGCGCAACCCTCTTGAACTCTAAAGTAAACAATTTAAACGTTTCTAAGCTTCGTTGGTAGTTTTGCAGTCTCATTGAAGGATCAGTTTTGTGGCCCTTGCTTGTACCCTTTCCATCATTTCTATTTCCTTCCTAAAGGATGGAGACCCAAAGCTGCTGCACACAATAATCGATTGAGTCTAACTAGTGAATTGAAAAAAGACATTACAATCTCCTTGTTTCTAAATTGGAACAGTCTTTTAATATAACCTAGTATGTTTAAATCTCTCTTTTTGACTTCTCCATAGTGCTTTGACGGTTTGAGGTCATTACTAATATAAACTCCTAAGTCTTTCTCTAGATCAGTCTCAGTGAAGTTCCTCCCCAAGAGAGAGTAATCAGTCTTCGGGTTTCTGTAGCATATGTGCATTACTGAATTCAATGGCATCTGCCAAGTAGCAGACTATTCGCCCAACCTATCAAAATCATTTTGAAGCGTTCTTACGCCCTCTTGACTACTTACACTATTTTCTAATTTGGTATCGTCTGCAAATTTAGAAAATGTACTTAGGAGCTCAGCGTCTATATCGTTAATATAGATGATAAAAAGTAAAGGACCCAAAACGGAATCCTGTGGAACACCACGGGTGATGGGGGCCCCACACCAAAGCCATTCCATTTATTACCACTCTCTGCTTTCAGTCTGTTAACCAATCTTCAGGTGCTACTGTAGTATGCGGTCTACCTACGATTCGGCGGTCTACCTTTTAATTATAGCTTCTTATCTTGTTTACTAATTGTTTGTTTACATCCCATTGTCAATCGCCCTTGACGATTGGTTAGGTTTAGTCATGATATTTTCGTTAGTTTTAACGAAAATATCATGATTAAACCTAACCAATCGTAAGTAGACCGCATACTACAGTAGCACCAATCTTCATTCCAGTTGGAAACGAGCCCTGTAATTCCAGTCCTCTAACTTCAGCCATCAATCTCGCTTGAGGAACTCTGTCAAAGGCTTTTTGAAAGTCGAAATACGCTTATATCTATTGCTCTAATTGAGTCGTATAAGTCTAAGCTACATATTATGGAAAAATTCTAACAGGTTTGTTAGACAAGATCTATACCGCATGAATCCATGTTGAGAATAAAAAATTAAATTGTTTGATTCAAGTGAATATGGTTACTAAATTATCAACATATTGGGCTAACCTCTTTTAATACCCTTGAAGAAATAAATCGAACTGGGTGATTTGTACTTATTCATCTTGTCAATTAGTCGCTGTACCTCATCTCTCGTAAAAATTATAGTCTCTAAAGGATGGTCACCGTCATACGTAATCCATGGATTTGGTACTTCAGTTAAGTCTTCTACCGTGAAAACTGTCACGAAGATCTCGTTTAGCGTATTAGCTATGTAGTATCTGTATCACTACATTAAATTTCAGTACGCCATTCCTATCTTTTAGGGAACCTACAGAATTTTTAATTAGTTTTCTGCTCTTAACATGGTCGAAAGCTCTACGAAAACGCGCATGTTAATAGGTACTCTAACTATCATTTGGCGACGACCTATATCCGTCTTGATATAAATTATTCTTTAAATAAAACAACAATTTTAGATTTTTAGAGGTAATTTAGATGTTACTAAAGCGTTAGTTATGTGCAGTTAGACGAAGTTTGTGTGAAGTATGTGTTGTTAACTGTATAGTTTGTGCTAGTTATTTACACATAAAATTTTAAATGGTGTCAGTTAGAAATAAATATTTAAAAAAGTGTTAACAATCTTTGATTTTATATATATACATATATTATATACACACACAGCGCCCTGCCAAGATAAAATGAACACCGTCCCAAAGCAACAGAATGGACCTGTAACATCGTCCTTTTGAAACACGTCCTCCTCCAATAGGTTTTCAAGGCCTAGTCTAGACCGCAACAATTTGAGGGGCGCATAAATTTAAAAAAAATAATATAGATATATAAAATTTATATATATATATTTTTTATACATATGTTTGGAATTTTTTTTTCCCTAAGACGTGCCCCTGAAATTGTTGCACTTCAGTATACCGCCTTCCACGATTATATTTTTCCACGCTTATCAACTGAGAGTGATATTCCTGAACCAAAATTTTAATGAAAATGTTGAAAAGTTTGCCAGTGGAAAAAAGCCATAAAAAGTAATTTTGTTACTTGATGTATTTTATACAATTTAAACTTACAATAAAAACATACTTCCATCCATTTTATTGAATTTCAATTTCTTGTTGTCATCGTGTTGTAGGTAATTTTCCTGGTGAATCAGTCAAGAAGGAAGGGGCGCATCTAAAATTATGGGCCTACGCGATAGTTAACCTTAATACGCCCCCGTATGTAATCTTGTTAATTAAGACGTGTCCCTTCTATGAACATGGGGTTAATTTTCCCAAAGTGAAAAATTCATACCCACACCCTAAGAGCACAACCACCGAAATTTCACATTCGGTTGCACCAATTTGAGATTGAACGTATCGCCACGGATTCTCCCTTCCCAGATCCATCCTTCTGAAGCAGTGGTCGGCGAACTTTTTTGGGTATTACCCCAAAATATATTTGAGGACGTAATCAGGACGTAAATTCGTAATATTCTAAAATTTAGAATAACGCCACATTTATGTAACAAAATAAAATAAAAATATACGAAAAAAATATCAGCACAAAGTGTCTCATACCGCACGCATTACCCCAAAAAGTTTTAAATTTACCCCTGTTCCCCGACCACTGTTCTGAAGCAAACTGCTGAAACGTTGATTCGTCTCAGAAGACAAAAAGATGCCAAAACTTATCAGATTTGCCGTTCATTCGCATGAATCACTCGTATCGTGTCCTCTTATTAGGCTCAGAACCACATAGACCACATAGAACCACATAGACCAGTGGTTCCCAACCCTTTTTGTGTGGTTACCCAAAACCCAATTTTAATCCAGCTCAGCTCCATTACCCCAATCATTAGATATTATTTTTTAGAACTTCTGGATCGCGCGTCATCACCCCACAAAATAGTTGTCATTATCCAAGTGGGGTAATTTACCCTTAGGTTGGGAACCACTGACATAGACTCTTCTACAAAGAGCTGGGTACGGAGGACGTGTAGATAGCAGGAAGCCATCGCTCTCTTTCTCAGACTACGAGAGGAAACAAAATATTAAAAAAGAAAAAAAAATACCACATACAATGTTGACTTTTTTGACATATGAAAGAAAATTAAAAGTAATACAGGGTGATTCATAAGTCTGTTACCACCGTAATGGTGAATAAAAATAAATACAAACCACAGTAACCTGTGATGTTTTTTATTTGAGGTTATATTTACACAATTACACATTGGAAATTAACAGTGGAAATTGTTTCTTTTAAATCATTGACATTACGAGGTTTTGTCGCATATATCCTATCCTTGACCATACCACATATTTTCACAAATCAACAATCTGAAACACAAAATATTTCAGCATTACAGCGGTAACAGACTTATGAATCACCCGATATTGTTTGGAGCTGAAGGAAACGTTTAAGATATTAACTTTCAAATGGTTTTTATCGGTTTTATATCTAGTCTAGATATAAAGTAGTTCGTTTTTAAACCCCCACAACGATTTTATAAAGCCCTCGCATATACAGGGTGGACCAATAAATCCTGAACACTTTTCGAAATCTAATTACTCATGACTGAATAAAGATTCGCGAAAGAGGTTACGGGCATTTAGACCATGTTTTTTTTAGCTTTAAAAAAATATGTATTAATTTTTTAAATTGTGGCTACAGTTTTAGTGCGAATGGCGACAAAGCTAAACGCTCGTACAAAAACTAGTTCTCAAAGCTTACAGACTCTTAGCTCGTGGGAACGAACTGAATCTGCAGGACATTTCAAGGGCGATTGTGCGGTGGAGAAAATATGAACGAATGTAGTAGTTGGTGATGATGCCCGCGATGAACCTTACGGATCGTCATCCAACCAAAATGCTTAATGGAACTGAAATCAAATGCGACTCTTAGAAACCTTTCGTTTAATCACCATTTCCAGTAAAACGATGACCAAACTTTAAAAATTAATACATCATTTTTAAAGTTAAAATTATGGTATATTTCTTGCCTTTTACGGGTTTACCTTAGCTTTTTTTAGTCACGAGTAATTATTTTTCAACTTAATGACTACTATATATATATATTATATATATATATATATATATATATGCGTTTATAGATGCCAAATAGTGGTGTCCGGCGAATTTGTCTACAACAATTGTCTAAAGATACAATTCATCTACAAGAATTTGTCTACAACAATTTATCTACAGCAATTAGTCTACAGATACAATTTATCTACAATAATTTGTCTACAGATACAATTTGTCTAGAGAGGAAAAATGAAAGTTATTTGATGTTAATTATTATTAATTTTTTTCAAAAAATGAAAATTTGTTTCTGCAATCGGTTTTCTTGAGAAATGATAAAGAAAAATGTTATTGGATATTGAATAAATTTATTTACTGAAACGACGCAATACACTCCAACATTTTTGAATAAGTCCGAGCTGGTGTGGCGCTTACGCCATACAAATTCACAAAAATGACAAGAATTAGTGCGATATCTTGCAAAAAAACAATACTATAAGTATAAGGAACTCGATTAGGTCAGGTTAGGTTAGGTCAGGTCAGGTTAGGTCAGGTTAGGTTAGGTTAGGTCAGGTCAGGTTAGGTCAGGTTAGGTTAGGTTAGGTCAGGTTAGGTTAGGTTTCTCAAGAAAGCCGATTGCAGAAACAAAATCAGGGTCATCGACTGCCCTTGTTTCCAATTTCGTAGGAAAATCGAGAGCAGTCCATGAAACATACTAGGTCCAATATTAGTAATAGTTTCTCGAGACAAATTGTATCTGTAGTCAAATTATTGTAGCTAAACTGTATCTGTAGACTAATTGTTGTAGATGAATTGTATCTTTAGACAAATTGTTGTAGGCAAATTCGCCTAAAACCCAAAATAGTAATAGTATCTACAAAACCATGTATAAATGCTCAAACATGAATCTGCCTTATACAGAGGGTTGACAAAAGTAAATAGACACTACGATGATTGTTCTTATGAACAAATGGTAAAACTCATCAATAGAATGCGAAAACGTGTGTGTGTGTGTGTGTGTGACATTTACATAATACAAAACAGATAGGAACACCATCTAAATATATTCATTCAATAAATCTGTTATTATTTATTAACTTTTATTATCAAATAAAAAATTATGGAAAACACAAAGGTGTCTATTTACCTTTGTCAACCCTCTGTACAGTTTTGACTAATATATATATATATATATATATATATATATATATATATATATATATATATATATATATATATATATAAAAGTTTATGTATCCTAATTATGACTACGAATGATTTACCATTATTATTATTATTATTATTGTTGTTGTTTATTAAGATTTAATCAAATTTTGTGTATAAGGCATTCCAGGACAAATAATAATAATATTTTTTATAATAATGTTAACTGATAAAGAAGATATTACATAAGATATCCGTGGTATCCATATTTAGGTTAACGCAATGTTGATATTAAGGTTTGATTTTGTGTTTTTAGTAACGAGTAGTTTTAATAACAGTAGTCTTACGTGAATATGACGTTGGCGAGCATGACACCTTTTTCAGGCAAAAATTTTTGAGATTCATTTCTGTTTTTACGAAGGAAAAATAAATATAAATAGAATTTGTGTTAAAATAAAGTGAAGTTGCGTCTAGTTAATTTTACAAATCATGTAAAAAAAAAATTAAATTTAACATACGTCATCGATTTTCCTTTAATTTGGTTTATGGCATTGCCTAAACCAACAAACTCAAAATATAAAATTATAGCTCAATCGAAGTAATGGTTAAAAATTTATTCCCCTTCCTTCCCTATTTTCGGGGGTTCCGCATTCTACTAAATTTCAGATTGGGAAATTACCTTTCAGAGATATAACAAAGAAGAAATCATTATAAGTGAAAAAAATCTAAAAGTCAATGAATAAAAGTTGCAGATAATTTTTTCATTGGGGGGGGGGGGGGGCCTGTTATATAAATTAATTTTTTTTTTTCTTTGAATGAAATTGAGCTTCAATTCTTTCTCCATCAGTGGAAAGTGAAAAAAAACCCACTGTTTTAGCATATAAAGGTCGTGGTTTTACATTTGGATATTGCTAATTTCACTGAAAAATCCACAATTTGGCCCAGAATCAAGTCATTCTTGTCATTTGTTCAGTTACAATGAAAATATATACCCAAGAAGTAGATGTGTAAATATAGGCTACTGAAGAATACATAATATGAAACTTTCATTGGATACCTACCTACCTATATTTATACAGGATCAGCATTGATACTATTTTTTAAAAATTTTACTAACTAGTTTGAAAACAGCCTGAATCCAAAAGCCACACTTTTTTTCATTGGTGGCATTGCACTGAAAAGCGATGAATATTCAATCTTGCTTTCATTATTTCTATATGGCAAATGTGTGACATTTCTAACTCATTAGTTTTGAGTTAGGAATCCTATTTTTGTTTTACTCAGCTTTTGTTTTACTCAGCTTTTGTCTTACTCAGCTTTTTGTTTTCTGTATAAGGTTTATGAAAGAGTTTTAATTAGAAACTGCATAAAAACTATTTCAACCGCCGTTGTGACCCTTTTAAAAGACAAAAAAGGCTATCTTGAAAAGTATGAGGCCAGTCACTTCCAAATGTTATGGTAGAAAATAGTGATCCTGAATATAGTTTGTCACTCATCACTAGTTTGTACGAATTGTCTGAAGAAAATCGACCAATATGACCAACATAATTTATTCAGAACGTCAAAACAAAGCTAAAGTGAAGCTTTTACACCTCACAAGTCTCCACCAAAACATTCAATTAGTGTTGATGATGATGTAGAAATTAATAGAGAAAAACTCAACACAACTCTTGAACAGCTTGTTGTCACCCCAGTGAAGTTACGTAAGTATTCAAAGAAATACCATATTATTAAGTTTAATATATAATAAACAAGATTGAAAGTATATCAAAGATAGAACATACAAAACTACAATAGTTTCTTCTCTAAATATCTGATGATATGAAACTTCATTTTCAGATGGCTTCAACACCACCAGCAATAAGTCAAAGATGGCTTCTGAAAAATATAAGAGAGCTTCATCATCTCTAAAATGCCAAACCATCCAAGAGGATCGATCCAATGGAGAAAGACAATGAAAGGTAAGAAACTATGAAACTGATACGGAACCTTTCAGTTAGTGTTAATGTACGTGCATTTACGCATCCAAATGCTAAATATGGAGCATGAATGTGGTACAGCACATTGCTTAACTTATATTTGTAATATAAAGGTACGAGTAACTCTGATTGAATTTTATTATATTACAAATTTATCTTATCTGCATTCTGTCTAGTTTTAACTTTTTTCAAGTGAACTTATGCCATGCAAGATTGACAGAACCATTTAAAACAGCTACTTACATATCTCCATTTCTTTTTTTCAGGCACTCGTCATTAATTTCAAGGTAGAATTCAAATCTACATCTTCCTATCAACGACTGTTTCAATACTTAACTCTGTCACCTTTTACAACATTGGCGGATCTATCTCCCCACATTTCGGGGAGGCCAAATCCAACGCAACCCAAGTTAACTTTAACCCTATCTCTAAATAAATGTTCTAAGCTAAAAAAAGAAATCTGGATACAAACTCAATAAGTACGTAAAACATACGAGTTTATTAACTTTAATTAAAGAACATGTTCAGTGTAATCGCTAGTTTTCTAACACAATATTCAACCTTACACAAATGTTTGACATCATTTTTGGAAATAGCTCAGCTAGGATGATGTTAATTACCTTATAGATTTTGGCCTTTAGGTCTTCAAGTGTCTTAGGCTTGGTAGAATAGATCCTGTCTTTTGTATATTACGGTGTTCCAAAGGTAGTATTTAAAATGCATTCAGCTATTTCCTCTTCCTCCACTATCAAAACACCTTTTCATCATCAAAGAAATGCGATACAATGCATACATGCAAATTACTGAGTGTAATCCATCCTAAAAAAGCTGAAAATCGCTAGATTCACGAGAAATGTTCTAAAATATTGAGACATAAAGACACCCACGCAAACACAAGTGACCAATGTACGGATTTCGGGTAAATAGAAAAAAGCAGGAAGATATATAGAGTACTTTTGTAGGTAATATGAAGAAAAAGGGAACGGGTAAGAGAAAGTATTTTGCGTGGCCTTTACGGGAGGGAAAAAGTGGTGTTAGCCCCGCCTTTATCAGCTTTGGATGGGCCATGGCCCCTTTGACCCCCCTTGGATCCGCCAATATTTTACAATTTCAAAGACACCGGAGTTCTTTGGTGCAACCAGGTATTTTGTTGACAAAGCCAGATATTTGAAAGGTAGATTTGGCATTCTTCCTGAGATTCCAAAGTATAATAAAGGTAAAAAATTAAGTGAACAGACTATCTACTGTAGAGTAAAGGTAGTCTATGAAGATGATGAAGTAAGTCAGTTATGTGCAGGGAAATCTGATTGTGTTAGTATAAGAAATGGAGATGGTGAATAGAAGTACGAGCAAAAACGCCTCTTACTAGGGCAATTTGAAAAAATTGTATATAAAATATAAAGAAATTGACGATAGTGTAGGCTTTTCATCATTTGCAAATTTGAGACCCAAATGGTGTGTGATTGCTAGAGGGAGAGGCATATTTGTGTTTGTACCTACCACCAAAATGCTAAACTGATGGTATCTTTAACTGGTGAAAAAAGCTTGACTTACGACACCCTCATTGACAAAAGTGTTTGTGATTCCAGTAATTCTAAATACATATTACACGATTGTCAAGAATGTTCTGCTAAAATAAGTGTAGTAAACTTCTTGAATACTATGTCTATCTTCATAGACGGAGATTCAGTAGAATATGTTCAATGGATTAATGCTCATAGGTCTACCTTGCAGAAAAATATAGCTCCTGCGGATGAGTTCATTCAAATTCTTTCAGAAATGATCTTCTCTCTTACTCGTTATCATTACATTGCAAAAAGTCAGAGTCAGTATATGAAAACATTGAAACAGTCTTCATCATGAAGAAGTTCTTGTACTACGAGATTTTTTTGAAAACTATTCATTTATTACCCAAGATGCACTTCAGAGTTTCCATTGATTATGTGAGCAATGATCAGGTGACAAATTATTAGGTGACAATCCACCCATTTGTAATGTATCATAAAAACAGGGATGGGGAATTAAATCATACTAGTTACTGCTTCATTAGTGACTGTCTTGAGCATACAACTTCAGCAGTTTACACTTTCCAGCAACGTTTCATGATGTATGTAAAAGAATAATTGCTTAATGTACAAAAAATGCATTATTTTTCTGATGGTTGCGGTGGCCAGTACAAGAACAGATTTAATTTTAGCAATCTGCGCTATCATAAACAGGATTTTGGTTTGTAGGCTGATTGGAATTTCTTTGCTACCAGTCATGGCAAAAATTCTTTTGATGGCATTGGAGGAATCGTCAAAAGGGGTGTAGCAAAAGCTAGTTTGCAAAGAACTGATGCTGGTCACATTTTGACATCAAGAACTTTTTATGATTTCTGCATGAAGCATTTTGATGTAATCACATTTTCTTTGTTTCAGAAGAGCAAGTTGCGGTTAATAAACTACATCTGTTTAGTAGGTTTGATGAAACTTTAGTAGTGAAGGGTACAAGAATCCTCTTGTACCCTTCACTACTAAAGTTTACAACAGTACAAAAGTACTACAGAATTGTATCAAGGTCAAAGAATCAGAAAAAGGCTTATCAGACTTCAGATACTGTTCAAAGGAATTCTAGTTTATTCCGAGTTAGTGGAAGTGAGCAGGCTGCGAGAAATCTGCCAGTCAACAATGACAATGAAGACAAAGAGTATCATACTGGCCAGTGGCCAATATGTTGCCAGCAAGTACGATAATAAAGTTTGGCTTGGAATAATTTTAGATACATCAGAGGAGTTTGGTGATTATCAAATTAGCTTCTTGACCTCTTTAGAAAGTCCAAATAATTATTATTTTCCACATAAAGATGATATTTGCTGGATAAGAAAGAAGGGCATAATTTATGCCATGTCAAGCGCAAATATCCAGCCCGGCATTAAAAGCCTGGCATCGAAAAGAAATGAAAGTAGTGGAGTCATAGGGTGAACTAGAATACTGCCTGGACTTCTCAGTTTGTGTATATATTGTATAAATATATGATACAGCTATCCGTAAATACGAGACAGCTTTGTCGAATTATGTTCATTTAAATGTTCATGAATGTTAAATGACGTCTTCTTGTAAATTTTGTTGGACTGTACTTATACTCTTGAATAAAGTTCTTCATTGGATATGAATAGATTTTTTCATTTCCCTACTACTGTAAGGTGTATGTTTACATATCATCAGCTCATTCACTAAACTAACTCATAATAAGGATGGCAAGTCGCGTGTTAATGAATAGGCGAACTATAGAAAAAGTGAAATGTTATGATTTTTCAGTGGTTAGCATCATTTAAAAATCTAGAAACACCACCTTTAAACACCACTAAAACACAATTTTTCTCACTTTCCACCAATGAAGAGAGAGTTGAAGTTCATTTATACAGGGGGGAGAAATATATGACAATCTATCGGAAATTATTAACTTTCTATTCATTGATCCTGAAGTTTTTTATTTGATTTATAATGATTTATTCTTTAGGAAATTGCATTTCAAATGCACTTTGAATAATTCTTCTTTCTATTTGATTAGGGACTGAGATATGACAATTTGAAATTTAGTAGTATGCAGAACACCCCCCACCCCCTTCTACCGACCCTGGATAAAAAAAGAAATAAGTGAAAAGGGGTGGGGGGTCATAAATTTTGAACCACAACTCCGACTGAGCTATAATTTTAGATTTTGAGTTTGTTGGTTTTAGACCAGTGCTACTCAACCTTTTTTTGTTTAATGGCACATTTTCCAGTTAGCTCGACAGTCGACCCTCGCGGCACCGAACCGAATTTTCATGAATATTATAAGAAAATATTAGCGTAAAATTAGTAAAATACAGTGATGAAGCTTATTTTCCTCTAATTACGAAAGTACCGAGGGACATTAGGGACTTTGTCACGGCACACCGGTTGCGAAGAAATGCTTTGGACAATGCCATATACCAAATTATAGAAAAACGGAAGATGGTGTGGTGTCATGCAGGATTTGTTCCTGGAATGCTTCCTATTTCAAATATTTAAAGTATTTTTTCTTTTCTAGAAATGGTATCGATTCATTCAGGCTCTCATTACCCCAAATTAGGTAAGTAAGCATGCCCGTTAATCCCCTTTGATCACGCTAACTGACTATATAATATATATATATATATATATATATATATATATATATATATATATATATATATATATATATATAGGGTGTCCCATAAGTCCTGTCTCATAGGAAAATTTATTTTAAATAAAATTTCCAAAATTAATACATTAGAACTAAAACAAATGTTCAAATTGATGTCTTGTTTTGGGAATCCGTGAGGAAAAGGCCTCCGGAGGCTTTTTCCTCATGAGTGTAACTCACTCCCATATTAGCCATTGTGTATTACGCAACCTGCAACAAAAAAAAAGCTCCTAAAAATTTAAACAATTGTTTTTGTTGTAATGTATTACTTTTGTCAATTTTATTTAAAATAATTTTTCCTAGAGACCGGACTTATGGGACACCCTGTATATATATATACACGGTGTGTTTTAGATTTACCATTGTAAGTAATTTTATTTGGATTGATATGTCTGAAATTATTATTATTATTATTATTATTATTTTAGAAAGTCGATATCAGGCTATGTCTTTATAAAGGATTTACATTTAATTTCCAATATTCTGAATATTTTTTTATTTTCAGTATTGAGTTTCTTAATAATAATTCTAGATAAGAATTTGCAGTATGCTAAGAATACTGTCTTCATTTTTTCTTCTGCTGACGCGTTTCGTTCATATACTTTGAACATCTTCAGAGCTTTATACATAATTTTAAAGTAAAATGGGTTATATATATATTTTTTTTTATTGTAAATTTGATACAATTTCAAATTAATTTAAGAATATTCGAAAGTTCATTAAATTTTATATTAATTTTGGGTTTTTTCATTTTAATGTAAAAGGCTTCGGCAATTTTTAGTTTTTGGACGTTATGTGATGAGTAGAAGATTGGAAAGTTTTGTGAGATATCTTTTAAATTTAATATTTTATGATCTACTCTGTAATGTTCGTTAATTTTACTTGGACGATATTTATGTTGGTATGATCTCTCTTTAATGTGGTTTGTGGTGTAACCAATGTAAGTCGACGTACAGCCAACTACAGGACATGTAAATTGGTACACCACATGATGTTGCTTATCAGGGTTTTTGCTACGTGTCGATAAATGGCTTGATAACTTTTTGTTTTTGTAGTATATGTTAACATTGATAGTTTTTTCTTTATCCATTGGTTTTATGTGCCTCTTTAATATATTGTTTAGACATTTTTCTTCATATTCTAGTCTTGTTGGGTTTCTTGTTTCGTCTTACATTGGTTACACCACAAACCACATTAAAGAGAGAGCGTACCAACGTAAATATCGTCCAAGTAAAATTAACGAACATTACAGAGTAGATCATAAAATATTAAATTTAAAAAATATCTCACAAAACTTTCCAATCTTCTACTCATCACATAACGTACAAAAACTAAAAATTGCCGGCCTTTTACATTAAAATGAAAAAAAACGAAAATTAATATAAAATTTAATGAACTTTCGAATATTCTTAAATTAATTTGAAATTGTATCAAATTTACAATAAAAAAAAATATATATAACCCATTTTGCTTTAAAATTATGTATAATGCTCTGAAGATGTTCAAAGTATATGAACGAAACGCGTCAGCAGAAGAAAAAATGAAGACAGTATTCTTAGCATACTGCAAATTCTTATCTAGAATTATTATTAAGAAACTCAGTACTGAAAATAAAAACTATTCAAAATATTGGAAATTAAATGTAAATCCTTCATTATTATTATACGTAGTGACTTTGTTGTAACTGGTAGTAATATTATTAATAGTAATAATTAATTTCTTCTGTTATACTATTCCATACATGAAATAAGCATTTTAAAAAATTGGGATATGTTACTTGAACAAAAAAATTTGGGTTAGATTTGAACCATCCCCGCTAAAAAATCCTGAAAATTTGGCTGAGGGGCAAAGAGGGAGGAAGATCGGGGAAAATGCCAAATGCCCAATCCAAGGTGGAATGGTGTATGCTATACCCATCCATACCGCATTTAATCACATTCTCCAAAAGCGACATACCAAGCGAGGGAATGTAACCTAATCTAACCGAACTAGACCTAACCTAACGTAACTAACTTAACTTATGCCTTTCAAAACCATTTTTGAAGTTCCACACAACAAAATAGATACTGTTTTGGTCTTCCTAACAAATGTCCTTTTAACAATTACCTTCAAAATGTTTATAAAAAAGATAAAATACGATACCCATTAATACAATGTTGAATTTGGGGGGGAGGGGGGCATATGAAAGAAGGTTTGATTGAAATGTTCAAAATATGTCAAAAGACTTTTAGAAATTCAATCGGTTTTCCATTCAAATAGTGAGTTATATAAACATTATTCACTGTAGTTAACATCATGCTCCTGATGAGCCATGTACGTAGACCTTCTATGTAAGGGACTCCGATACCGAACTAAAAAAACGCATTGTACAAAAATAATTAGTTAGGATATCAGGGAAAACCGGAATAAACGCGGGACTTAGAGTAGTTAACATCATGCTCCTGATAAGCCATGTACGTGGACCTTCTAAGTAAGGGACTCCGATACCGAACTAAAAAAAAGCATCGTACAAAAATAATTATTTAAGACATCAGGGAAAACCGGAATAAACGCGGGACTTAGAAAATGCTTTGAAGCTGCGGATAACCACAATCCAATAATAGTGTTCCAGCCTCCTACACGAGAAATGAAAATCGCCCTCGTCCTCACCATTCTGCAGGATGGGTGCTCACCTCTGCGGGAGTCGCTCCTGACGAAGAGAACGACTTAGAGTGAATGTGCCTTTTTGGTTTGGTAGATCGTGATACTCTTCAAAGTGACTTTTTCGTCAGGAGCGACTCCTGCAGAAGCGAGCATCGCTCATGCAGAGTGGTGAGGACGAGGATAACTTTTATTTCTCCCGTGCTTTGTTGGAACACTGTTGGACTATGTCTGGTATTTCATTTAAAAAAATTATGCGTGCAGTCAGGGTAAGCGGTGCATGCGCCGCCTACCCAGTTAAAGGTCAAATTACAAAAAGTCAGTATATTACTACAGTAATCGAGAACTAATATAAAGTTATAATGCTTATATATATATATATATAATATATTATATATATATATATATATATATATATTATAAAGGGTGTCCCAGAAGTGTTGGAGGGGTTTTATTTGGCTATAACCGTTTTGTTTGGGAGTCAAATAAAAAAAGGTTTGTAACACTTGAAAATATATTTATTACGATTTTAATTACATATTTAATATTTGGTGAAAATTTTCATTTTCATTGCGTAAATCTAAATCGCATTAGCGTAAGTTATCCAACTCTGATGATCTTGTGGTTTAATTTCTTGAGCAATTTTGTACGGGTAAAGATTGATATCCTCTCTTAAAATTAGATGTAAGGAACTTCTTGAAATGTTTAATTCCTGGCTGCGTCGTCGGACTGATGTGGATTTTCCTCAACGCTTTCACGAACCATCTCAACCAGAGTTGGACTTCGGCTTGTCAGAGGACGCCCAGTCCGTGGTTCGTCTCCCTGACCCTTTCCCATACGAAATTTAGCGACGTACCGTCGAAAAGCTCGATCGGAAGGAGCGGAACGTGCGTTGAATTTTAATCGAAAAGCTCTTTGAGCGGCAACGATGGAAGAGTTGTTTGTCAAATAAAGTTCCACAATAGCCACTCTTTGTTCCACTGTCCACGATTCCATTTTCATTAATCGCACCAAGGGTACTTTAATTGAAAAATAAATAAATTAATCAAAAAATAAAAACTTATAGCCAAATAAAACCCCGCCAAGACTTCTGGAACACCCTATATATATATATATACCCTTGTTAAGTATGTGCTAATTGTTTTGTTTTTCCTGTACGTTGTATATATATATGGGCTTCTCGCCTTTTAACTTCATTCCCTGACGAGGTGTAGCTTTGAATACACGAAAGGCCTTGGAATCGTTTTTCTTTTCCTTGTGGGTTTGCAGCATATATATATATATATATATACCTTTCCTTTTAACCTTTCAAATGTTCCATGCGATGATTCCTCATTTCACGAAGGTCAAGCTTGTTGCCTCTCCTTTCGAGTTGGCCTGGTGAAGTAGTTAGTTTCTTGTACTCTCCACTTCACATAGCCAGGTACGCCCGGCTCATCGGGGATTGTTCTGAGCCAGGCGGCTAATCTTCTTTGAAGATTGTCCAGTGCAACACTACCTGTGTTCCTCAGGTCTTTGGGCAGCTGATTAAACAGTTTTGGTCCTCTCACAACAAAACTATTTTCTTTCAGGGTTAAGGATGTTCCCTGTCTAGCCTTTAATTTGGGAACACGACACAGTTTTCCTTTTCTACTTCCCACTGTTGTTTGGGGAGTTACAAGGTTCAGAGTAAGATTAGGAACTAGTTTCTCCATATATATATATATATATATATATATATATATATATATATATATATATATAAAACTTATATATATATATATATATATATATATATATATATTATATATATATATATATATATATATATATAACTTATATATATATATATATATATATATATATATATATATATATATATATATATATATATATATATATATATATATATATATATATATATATATTATAGATATAATATATATATATATATATATATATATATATATATATATATATATAACTTATATATATAGCTACCGCTTACCCTGTGGACACAACCACTCACGCCACTGATATATATATATATATTATATATATATATATATATATATATATATATAATATATATATATATACGAGGGTGGGTTGAAAAGTAATGCCTCCACTCAAATAAATTTTAAACGGGTTCAAGGATTTTATCGAAACAAAAGCATATATGTACAGTTGCCCGCATATGTAATGTTCCTCGCCTCACAGGCGACTCCGTACATGTGGCAACGCCGCAGTGATAGTCAAGGTACCCCAACTGGGGGAAGGTGGAGGGGGACGACCTAGTCCAACAACATACAACACAGACATATACAGTATATCTAAAGGACAATTGAAATTTGAGTGTGCAGTCATTGACATACAGGTAATTATAACGTAAGTTCGTGTTCATAAAGATGAACAATTAATATGAGCGTGAACAGCGTTGAACTCCATGTAGTTTACTAGTCTTATACAGTAACTAGCGGAGCGACCCAGCGTTACCCGGGTGGAAGTTGAACGCTACACACACACACACACACACACCACACACACAGTATATATACACCCGGTTAGGTCAATTTAATGCCCGATTAGATTAATTAAATACCAGGTTAGGTTAATTGAATGCCTGGTTAGGTCAACTGAATGCCCGGTTAGGTCAACTAAATGCCCGATTAGATTAATTGTACACCCTTGACGATTGGTTACGTTAAGTCGTGATATTTTCGTTACTTTTAACGAAAATATCACGACTTAACCTAACTAATCGTCAAGGGCGTACAGTTGACCTAACCGAGCATTCAATAATTTTACCGTAGGTTTCGCTATATATATATATATAATGACCTCGGAGGCCGACGCCACATAGCCTATGTTCTTCCCCAGCCTCAGTTATCCCTATCTCTCAGGTCTCATCCAAATCTGGCCAGTGGTTTGGCCGGCCATAAGAAACAAAGAAAGAAAGTTCGCAGGTAGGCAGTTCGACCGTCACAAATATTAGTACAGATAAGGTTCCATTATGATTATTGCAAGTGTATATGAATAGCTACCACAATACAACTTTTTATATGCTAGTGAATTTGAACCAAAAATAGACATTACACAACCAATTACAATTACATTACAATAGTTTATAATATTTAGAGATTAGCTAGTCAAAAAAATGTAAATTTATGGAGAACTTAACTCATTATGCTTTGCCATTTTTGTGAAAGTAAAATATTTTTATATAATTACACTTTGAAATGAGTATAACTTATCACAGTGCATTTTGATGTTCAATTTTCTGTAAATATAGATTTTGTTTTGTAATGAAAATTTTAAAATTTAAAATAATCACAAAGAGAATCAGCTAAATTTGGCTGATGCCAATGCCCAAAAAATGGCAGATTGTGCAAATGTCGATGAATCAGTACACCACTAGTTTTTATTGATTTTGCTAATTTTGAGGGCCAGGTTCTTTACCGGTAAATATACTATTCAATTTGATGTAATAACATGTTTTATAGATTTAATGAATCACACACATGTTGTTTATACCCTCATGTAGTCGCAAGTTTCTTTAAAAATATTATCTTATTTGTTAAATTTGGTTCAAATCCACTAGTATATGAAAAGTTGTATTGTGGTAGCTGTTCATATAGACTTACATTAATCATAATGGAACCTTATTACTGTATAAGACTAGTAAACATGGAATTCAACGCTGTTCACGATCATATTAATTGTTTATCTTTATGAACACAGACATTACATTATAATTACCTTATGTCAATGACTGCGCATTCAAATGTCCTTTAGATATATTAGTCCGTGGGCCAAAAGGGTTGATCGGTACCAGTCGGGGGGGAAACAAACGTCCCTCATACCATTGTTGAAGGTATATGATCTACAGATCTACAGAAGCTAAGGCTAACAAAGACCCTACGATCCACTCTAAGGTTAGCCCGAGAGAAAGGAAAGAGTAGGGGGTTAAGAGAAGAGAAGAGAATAAGGGGTTAAGTAAGGAGCAACACCTATCATTCGTGGGTTAACATTCATTCAGAAAAAGAGAAAAAAAGACTCACCATCATCATCCGCCGGCCACTGCCGACAAGTCAGAAAAATAGTCGGAGAGAATAGGAGAGGGATGAAAGATGAAAGAAGTGAAATAAGAACGCTTACAAACAATGCAAACACAGCCTTAACTCACAGTCATACCATGCAAACTACAAACATGCAAGAAAAGAGAGTTACAGACATGCAAAGTAAAAAAGTAGGTAAAGTTAAACAAAAAGTGGGTTAGTTTACGCGACGAGCTACATCTACGTTCGTGTTAGTCTATTTTTTTTTTTTTTTTTATAATTTTATTGCTGGCATCACACGCTGGCATGTCACAAGCTGGCATTCATCGTCAACAGACTCATCCTCGAGCACCACCACCAGAGCTCCCGTTGATGATGATATACCTTCATGAAGGTATATGATAATAATGCTTGCTGGACATTTCAAAAGAGTAGCTTTATTGTTTTATCAACATTTTAAGTTTGCACCCAATATTAAAATATTAGGTGCCTACGTTTGATGAATATTTACACTAAAACGCTACCAGATACAAATAAGTGTCCAGCAAGCATATTTTGAAACTACAAATTATAAGCTTTCCAAAAAGCATTGTTTCATCTGGTTGGCCTTAGTGGTACCGATTGGTCAAAATTGGGATCTGGCTCACGGACTACATATGTCTGTGTTTATGTTGTTGGACTCGGTTGTCCCCTCTCCACCCCACCTTCCCCCAGTTGGAGTACTTTGACGATCACTGCGGCGTTGCCACATGTACGGAGTCGCCTGTGAGGCGAGGAACATTACATATGCGGGCAACTGTACCTTAGAGTTTATTCTTCAAAACGATATATTTACTTTTCTATAAAATCACCCTCTACCTCGATACATTTACGCCATCCCAGGAAAACTTGGAGCTTTGACTACGAAACCAAAATTTCACAGCGGCCTTAACTTCTTCGTCAGACTCGTAGCGATTTCCACGGAGATGTTCTTTAAGTTTAGGGAAGAGGTGAAAATCGCATGGTGCTAAATCGGGATATATGGTGGATGCGGCAAAACGATGAATTGCAGATCCTCAATTGCTTCTCGCGTTTGAACGCTGGTGTGAGGCCGTGCGTTGTCATGGTGAATAATGACTGCATTTTTGTGGGTGCGAACCCTCCTGTTTCGTTTTTCCAACTTCTTCAGAATTTCAGTGTAACGTGCGAAGTTGATTGCTGTCCCTCTTTCCGTAAAGTCTTCGAGAACAACAACACTGATATCACAAAAAACAGTCCTCTTCACTTTTCCAGACGATTTTTGAACTTTGAATTTTTTTGGTTGAGGTGAATTTCTGTGCCGATATTCTATGGATTGCCGTTTATTTTCAGGGTCATAATGGTGGACCCACGTCTCGTCCCCTGTCACATTGCTGTGCAGAAATTCATCTTCATTTTCAAAGCGCTGCAGATTTTCTTGGAAAATGCGTAGTCTCTCAGGTTTCATCTCGGCAGTGAGCATGCGAGGCACCCTTCTGGCGCAGACCTTTCGGTAACCGAGAATACTGATAATGTGTCCCACTCGCTCTTTGGAGATATCGAGCATTGCAGCAATTTCATTTTGTTTAATGCGACGATTTCCACAAATCAGTTCGTCAACGTAGTTCCGATGAGACTCGTCGGTTGCCGTTATAGGCCTTCCACTTCGCGATTTGTCTCGCAAATCATCTTGCCCTGCTTCTCCTTCTTTACACTGCCTCGCTAAACGTCGAACGGTACTCACATCAACACACTGTTTACCGTACACAGCTTGCATTCGCCGATGAATGTCTATGGGAGCAACATTTTCCGCGGTCAAAAATTCAATTACGGCACGTTGTTTGAAGCGAACGTCTTTACTCCTTTCCATTGTAATCAATATTGAACCAACGTGTGGGATGAGTGTAGGCTATATTAGGCTATAAAAAAACTGGTTTTATCTGGTTACTTCTACACAATCTGGAATGGGGGTGGGGGTATGAAGTTTATCTGGCTACCTCTACACAATCCAGAATTATTCAAGGGGAGGCATTACTTTTCAGCCCACCCTCGTATATATACACGCGCCTCGGTGGTGTGGTGGTTAGCGTCGCTGACAACGAATCCATCGGCCTCAGGATCAAGACCCGGTGATGACAGGCGGTGCGCAGCAAAACCCCAGCTGTTCATCCTTCCACACAATAAAAAAAAAATTGGTTGGTAGATAAATGGGTACCCTGGGTAGCTTAGTGGTTAAGACACTGGGTTGCTGGCGGGACGTGGCTCGGATTCCACGTTAAGCTGTAGGTCTAAGGTGGAGTGAGAAGCTTCACCTTCGTCAGAATGAACAATTCAGGCGGAAGCAAAACCAAGGTTAACCAAGGTTATGTTACAACTGAGAATGGTCCCCTGAGAAACTTTTATGTTAGGGTTTAAAACCCTAGATCCCGGTCCCAAAGCTGGATCCTATCTGCTTTGCAGATTACTTATTCGGACTATAGGGGATTTAATTTTCCGAGAAGAGTTCCTTGTTCCATGCACGGTCTGTGTGTAACATATATATATATATATATATATATATGAGAACAAAGAGGAAACCGCCAACATTTATCATTCTTGTTCAGTCCACAGCAAATTGTCCATCTTCAGTGTTTCTAAAACTTCTAAAATATTACAAAGGTAAAAGGCAGTACAAAATATTAAAATAAACATATTTATGGAATGCAATTAACATTAAAACGGAGTTAATGATAAAAACGTACTTTATAAATCCCTGAGGATATGTCTCATAATAATAAATATTGGTACAGAACCATAATACAAAAACTTTAAAAGTTTAAAAGATTTTAAAATAATTAAAAATTGCAAAATTACAAAATTGATGTTATCCTGCGATTACCAGATCGAAAGCGGAACTGTAATTGTTTAGGGTGAGTTTAGCTTTTCGGATGTGTAACGATTCTAAAATGCGAAGGTCGGTTAGTTGGTTGTTGTTGGTGGTGGTAGTGTTTATTATTTGGAAAGAGGAGGGGTTAATGGGGTGATACGTTGTGAGGTAGTGATCTCTTATAGGGGAGTTCGATGGCTTATTCAGAGGGCGTGAGGTACGCCTAGAAATTCCTCGATGTTCATCTATTCTGAGTTTGTATTGGCGGCAAGTGCTGCCAATATAGTTCGCCTGAGAGCGAACGCGCTTAAAGAGATAGACGACAGACGAGATAAGCGTATCAGGGAGTTGTTCTTTGAGGAAAATTCGATTTAATGCTCGGGATGTTTGTAAATATAAAATGAAAATCAATCTGAGAGTACAAAGAAGTAAGAAGAATGGTTGTAGTCTTGTAGTCAGTTTGTAGTTTGGAGCCTCAGTAATTATAGGAAACGAATTCCATGGATGAATCTGCGGTGGGACCTTTCGAAAAAAATTTAAAAAAACTTTTAACAGACGGCCCAGATTCTTGAATTGTCGAGAAATTGCTTTGGAATGAAATTTTTCACGCCAAAAATATTTGGATTTTCATTTACAAACACGACGAAACATGAAATGGAAACGATAATATTTCCCCCGATTCTAATTATTACATTTTTGACGACGAAACAAACAACTAGACTAGATCTAACCAAACCAGTATTAATTAACTACCTAACCAAGCGTACGCCTAACTCGCGGGCATAACAATAATATACGGAGAATTGACAAAAGTAAATAGACAGGTTTGGTTTCTCCCCCATAGATTATGATTTGATAATAAATATAACAAATTGCATTTAGAATCGTATTGCTTTTTACCCCTTCGCATTAAGTAGACATGACACGTTCTTCCAGTCTATTAATAAACGTTGCCATTCGTTGTCGAAGACAATGATTGTGGTGGCTATTTACTTTTTTTGACTGACGATACAAATTCTCGACGGAACAAATTTTCAAAACAAAAATTGCGAACGACTGACCAAATCATTGAATTTTCTCGGAGCATTTACAAAAACTACTATTTAAAATTTGCAAGACAAAAAATACAGGAAAATATTTCTGTACAATTATTATTCAAGAACGATTCGAGTCTATTTTTGTTGCGTTGTTTAAAGCGTAATACACCCGCTGAATCAACCATTTTGAATTGCTTGACAAATGGGTTACAGTTTGTTGCTCGTAAAGGCATATACGTCGTCGTATGGAAGTTCAGCGTAACACCCTAGAGCAGTGGTTCTTAACCTTTTTACTACCATGCCCCCTCTAGGAATTGGTCCTTCCCTCCACGCCCCCCTTCAATCAAAATAACATTCTCAATAACTTCTCAATATTAGCCCATGCTCTCGTTAAGAGAATAACAAATACAATTAGAGAAATTCCTGTTTCTAGGGGGGCGCGCCCCCCAGGTTAAGAACCACTGCCCTAGAGTGTAAAGATTAACCATAGTACCTCCAAACTTATATACAAAATGTTCTCCATACACTTTTGTGAAGTTTAATAAAAGTACTTCGGTCAGTAAAATTAAAAATACCACAAGCATCAATATTTTTAGCTTCACATCGAAGTCATTTGATTAAAATTTGTGAAGTTATATGTGAAATGTTTTGGCTTTAATTTAAGATTGAATACCGCTCCCGTCGACCAGCGAAGGTAAGCGACATTGGGTCTCGGTTGTAGTTGGATGGGAGAACGGTCCTCTGCGTCCAAATTACTTAGCGACCCGTGGTTCGAATCCCACGTTAAAGCTGTAGGTCCCCTCTGTCATATGACCTTGGATGATGATGCGAAGGACGTTAAACATAAACAACTCTATAAAAAAGGGAAATTGAAAAAAAATCTAGGCCAACTCAACTTTCTCATTTACATCATTTAGTTCACGCGTGTCCAACCTTTTTGAGGAACTGAGGTACCATTAAACTTTGGCCAGGAAGAATGATTTACCTGGTCCTGTCCATACATAACTGCCTTCCACCCTTCCCATCCACGAACACCCCTTCCTAGTTCCATACCTTACAATTGTAAGAATAAACAAAATTGCCAATTTTCTAATAAGTGGAACTGTTCCAAGTTAATTTTATTTTTGAAAATAACCCGTAGCCCAAACACCCATACGTAAAAATTTGACCAAACCTTCCTTCACAGCCTTGGGTGGGTTAAGAAATTACTGGATTTAAGTAATTAATTATGAACTATAAATCGTTGAGTCGATTTGGGTTGACATTTTCTATTCTTTTTTTTGATAATTTTGAGTTGTTGCAAATTTTGAAAAATGCTCACAGACTCAAAATTTTTTGGTGATCTACTGGTTGGACAACCTTGTTTTAGTTATTTAGTTTTACCTAGAGTAAAGTTAAAAAACAACAACAACAATAATAACAACATACAGACACGCGAGGTTGTACGTTTCACTTTCCAGATGACAGCTGTGTTTATACCTGAATTTGAAATAAAAATCAAACATTTCAAGTTTCGAACTGTAATTCAACATGTGCGGTAAGTTCACCGCCATCAATTCACCGCGGGAAAGTTCACCGCCATCAATTCACCGCGAGGTAAGTTCACCGCGAGGTAATTTCACCGTGAGGTAAGTTCACCGCGAAGTAATTTCACCGGACCTATTCTCAGCGTGCTATTTTTTCAATTACAGGGAACAATTGCGTGCTCCCCGAACTACTCTTACTCTCTGGCGACATTAAGACTAATCCAGGCCCCACTACAACTTACACATGTCACCATACACAAAGACATAGACACAATAGCACCATGAGACACATACAGAAGTATAATATTAACATATTACAGTACAACGTAGATGGCCTCACAAACAAAATCATGCAGCTTAGGGAATTCGTACACAAACAAAACATTCACATAGCACTTATACAAGAAACAAACTAAAACGCACACACAAAACACCCACCATCCCTGACTTCACGGCGATCCGTCAAGATCGTACTGGGGGTAACGGGGGTGGACTCATCACTTACATACGTAAAAGCATTAGCTACACTGATGCTACCCAAAACATTACAAACACAATCCAAGCAGATAACACGATAGAAATACAGGCAGTTAACATTAAAACACGCGCAAAACACAACACCACACTAATCAACATTTACATCCCACCAGATAGTTCACCTCAGGTGCCAGCCAATTACAATCCACAGTTACACAATCTTGCCTCTCTCACTAATGTCATCTTAGGAGGAGACTTCAACGCCAAAGACACTAGTTGGTACCTGCACAACCAAAACAACACCAGAGGCGCCAACATAGCCACACAACTAAACAGCCTCTTCATTCTTAACAATACAGAAGAACATACACACATACCACATCAAGCAGGATACTCAAACTCCTCCCCAGACATAACGTTCTGTTCCCCCTCACTAGCAACACATACACAATGGAGAACAGAAAACAACTGTCATCAGACCACCTGCCCATCATCATTACAACACATTCTACACTCTGCCCCAACAGCCTTAGGCACACTTACAGAAATTACAAGAAAGCTGATTGGGAACAGTTCAAAATACAGACTGAGGAACAATTCACCACATTAAACAGCACACCCATCATAAACATCGATACAACACTCAAGACATTTAATCAGATTATCAATAATGCAAACAAATACATACCCAAGGGCAACATTAGGAAATACAACCCAAATTACACTAGAGAAATAGCCCACCTCATAAGGCAACGTAACAACCTCAAATATAACACACAAACACACACACAGAAGCCATAAAACAGCAGATACAACAGCTCAACACAGAAATAAACAACAAACTCAAAGAAAAACAAACAGAAACATTCAGGGAATTCATAACAACACTAAACCACTCCACAGATACATACAGGCTATACAAGACTATAAACAGCATTACCCACTCTAACAGCGGCATTCACACCTCACACGCGGCTATCTGTCGCAGCCAAAATAATATCCCAACATACACACAACAAGCTAACATTCTAGTTAATCACTACGCAAAGATAAGTCACTTAAACAGAGACAACAACCAGAAACATGCAGACAGACAAACAGCCAGACACAAGAAAACCTACAGACTCGACATGACCATTACACCCTTCAATACAGACCAGACCACCAAGATCATCAAAAACATTAAGAATTCGAAGGCTACTGGACCAGACAACATATCTAACATACACCTTAAACACTTGGGCCCACAAGGAATATTAGCTCTCACAAATATCAGCACATATTCATACCAACACTGTATTATTCCTGACATATGGAAACAAGGTAAAATTATTACACTACTCAAACCAAACAAAAATCCAACAGAACCAGCTTCCTATAGACCCATTACTTTACAATGCACACCTTCCAAAGTAACAGAAAGACTAATCTTACAAATCACCAACCCACACATACCACTATCGCCTACTCAACATGGATTCAGACCTCACCACTCAACCACGACTACTCACTAACCTCACGCAGCACATCATGGATGGCATCAACTCCAGAAGACCAGCTCAACGTACACTATTAGCAACAATAGACATTAGTAAAGCATTTGATGCTATCCCACGCTTCCCTCTCATAAACAAAATACTCAACACAAACATGCACAATAACACCAAAAGGTGGCTGAGCAACTATCTCTCAGGAAGATACTCACATGTCACATTTAATGGCAAGTCATCCAAAAACAAGCTTTTTCCGAACGGGGTCCCTCAAGGCTCTGTTCTCTCACACAACACTCTTCAACTTATACATGCATGACATTCCAACACCCATAGATAACAAGCTTACCTTATCATCATATGCAGATGATATCACTCTAACATCCACCCACAACAACATCGACACCGCTACAAATAACCTACAAACATACATAAACAGTATACAAGACTGGCTCACACACAATAGACTCAAAGTAGCGCCCACAAAATCAACCATCACCTTGCTTACAAGCAAACACAAAAGAACACCAGGTAATTCCACAGCTTACACTAAACAACATCAACATTCCACACACTCACAGAACCAAAATACTTGGTGTCACATACAACACATCATTATCTTTTGCAAACCACATTCAGGACATTAAAACCAAATGTACGTCAAGACTTAACACGCTTAGGGTACTAACAGGCACAAACTTTGGACACCAGCAGGAAACAACATCACTCATATACAAACAATATATTCGCTCAGTTATGGACTATGCTAGCCCATGCTGGGCACCCATTATCTCAAACACACACACAATACCTTACAAACAATACAAAACAACGCACTTCGTATCATTACAGGATGCACTCAAACAACACCAATAGAACACCTGCACACAGAAACAAAAATACTAAAAGTTAGGGAACATTTAGACATGAGGGGAACACAATTCATGGCAGCAGCGACAACTAACCCACAACACCCTTGCCACTACATGTACAATCATGCACCAACACCTCGCACCATTAAGGTAACACCAGAGAGATATTATAACGAAATACTCCATTCCATACCACGCCCCACAGACATCACACAGTACAGAAAACACATACACACACATCTAACCCACAAAGCACTGACACGACTCGGTCCGAATGCGGTCCTAGGTGCGAAGCCACCACCCATTAACAGGTCAGAGATCAGCCTGAGCAGATCGGATCGAGTTAACTTAGCACGATTCCGATGTGGACATCACCCAAACTTACGGACATATAAACACAGACTAGACAACTCCATAGACGACACCTGCCACCTGTGCCAAGACACACCACAAACAATTGAACACATTATGACGGACTGTACCGCTCTAGCACAACAACGAACACAACACAACATCACTAGTGCGCTGAACCTCTGGTCCACTCCGGAGAGGGCGATCGGTTACCTGCGTGCCGCCGGCTTGCTCGATCAGGGTGGGCTGATCGGCTAAACAACAACAACAACAACAACATTAAAATATAATTAGGACAAAAATTAAAAAAGTATTTAATTTTTATTTAGCCACAAAATTTAAAAACAAATAATATATAATTAGGAAAAATATTTAACCACATTTAATTTTTATTTAGCCACAAAATTTAAAAACAAATAATATATAATTAGGAAAAATATTTAACCACACTATTTAAAAACATTAAAATATAATTAGGACAAAAATTAAAAAAGTTAGGTTAGGTTAGGTTAGGTGAAATACCTGAAATACATAAGATGTATAATTAAGATAATTGAAATCAATAAGATGAATAAACTAAAAAAACACAATAAAATAAACACAATCAAATGTTGAAAATTAGTATTTTGCCTATTTAAAATGGTTAAATCTGTGTAGTTATATATATGCCTTCATCTTGAAAACTATACGTGCTAGAAAAAATCTGAATGCAGTTTTGGAATCAGCGTGAAAAATGCTATCCAGCCAACACAAAGTTTACTCTGATGAAAAATCTTTGTTGACCAGTGATATTTTTCCTAATTATATATTATTTGTTTTTAAATTTTGTGGCTAAATAAAAATTAAATGTGGTTAAATATTTTTCCTAATTATATATTATTTGTTTTTAAATTTTGTGGCTAAATAAAAATTAAATACTTTTTTAATTTTTGTCCTAATTATATTTTAATGTTTTTAAATAGTGTTGCTAAACCCTATATTAAATTCTTGTTAAGTTAAAAAATTCTTTTTAATTTTATTCATTTTACGGTGAACTTACCTTGCGGTGAAATTACTTCGCGGTGAACTTACCTCGCGGTGAATTGATGGCGGTGAACTTACCTCGCGGTGAATTGATGGCGGTGAACTTTCCCGCGGTGAATTGATGGCGGTGAACTTTCCTGTAAACGTAATTCAACTCGGTTTCTTGGGTGTCATATCTCTCTCTCTCTCTCTCCTCTCTCTCTCTCTCCTCTCCCAGAGATCATGGACATTTCTGGTCCTTGATTAAATAATCAGTTTTAGTTAATAAATAATAGTCATCATCAGGAAGTTATTTATTCATTTATTTGTTTATTGTAGCGTTATTTATTCAATTATTTATTCACTTAGTTTTAGGCACAAAATTTTCTACAGGGTGCCCCATAATTCCCTTTACCCCTGAACCTTTTCCTACTAGAATAGGGTAAGGGGCAAAGGAGTTAAAATGACTTATGGGACACTCTGTATATAAAATATTTCGTACGATAGAATAATCAGTCATTATAAAAGAAAGTGCAAATTCCATTGCATTTTTTGTCTAACTTTTGTATAATGTTAATTAATGTTAATATTTTATTCTTTCAGAAAATTATCGAGATTTATACCTACTTAGTTGACAAAACATTCTATTGACACGAATAAACCAACCTAACCTAATGTATGACAATTTAATCCAGTATAATATAACTCAAAATAACTTATACATTGAATGTCATATTGAATGACATTAAACAGAGTTATCAATTTACTACAATTTTTTTGGTGAATCGTGTATGCCTTTATAGTTAATACTTTCTTCTTGTAGAAAAATGAGTGATTTTTGTTTGAATTTAGTGGTGTTTGGGCTTTAATGTCGTTGGTCAGCTTGGTATCTGGCACCTGGACACCTGAAAATCGGCAAAACAATTAGATTAAGCCTATACACTCTAAACGAAATCTATGAACATTTCGCTAAGTACGAATTTGTCCTACCTTTCTAGTGGTTTCAAATGATTAATTTCTAGATTGTTTACTATTTTGATCGACATTTGAGTAGACGTTTCGCTAAGCATCTCATTTTACGGTTAGCTAAATGTTTCACACATTTAGATTTGTACCGACAAAAAAATTAGCAACTGAGCACAGTCAAAAACTAATTTTTATAAATAGAAAAGGTATATAGTCACCTTTCTGGATCTCTAGAAACTTGGGACAAATGTAAATGATTATAAAATTTAGTTGGTTGTAAAACCAAGTGCTCAGCGAAACGTCTAATCCAATGTACACCAAAAAGTAAAAAATCTAGAAATTGAAATGATTGAAATCTCTAGAAAGTTGAGATAAATTCACGTTTAGCGATCTAATTCCTTTAGACTTTAGAGTGTCTAGGCACCGCGTAGCAGCTTTCATAAGGCAAACCTTTTGACCAAAGGACAAAATTCTTCCGAAAGCAGACGACAAAACAAAAAAATTACGCAGGCCTGCAAATGAGAACTTTGTAAGAGTTGTTTTCTTACTAATAACTGATTTTATATAATTCAACTACGCTCATTTCGAATAAGGTGTCCATTTTTTTCTATCACGTAAAGATTTTCCGCAAACTGGAAGGGAAAAACAACAACATAAATAAATATTATTTATTTCAATTTACATTAGGTACCTATTTCGCTTTGTTATACTAATTACAATGCAAACAACTTTAAAAAGAAAGAAGACTATTAACGTCAATTACATATTCACCTTTATTTGTCCTGAGTTTTCTCGTGAGATCTATGCCTTTCAGTCTCGAATGTATGCGCTGTTCCTTTTCTTTTATGTAATAATTCTGGAGTATCTCGTTTCAACATCCAGCAGTAATCAGCCATCATGCTAATGTCCCACCTTCCTTCATATCTCTCCCCCATTTCTTTGATGTCTTGGTGAAACCAAGCATTTATAAGCATTTATAGGCAGTAGTTTTTAATCAAAATTGAATTGAGTTAATTTTAATGAAAATTACTAACATATTAATATGAAATATGACATTTTGTGAAAAATCTGTACGTGATGGCGAAAAATGAATATTATTTTGGGAATCAGCGTACAAAATTACTATATAAGTGATAAAATATTTCGGACAACAAAACCATCGTAGGCCTGTTATCTGTCTTATCAAAATTTTGAAAATATTTTTCATTTTGGGTGAAAATAAAAAAATAATTTTGAATTGAATCCGAGAAAAAGATTTAAATTTAATTATTTTAATTTTTGGAACTTGTAATAGGAGTGACTTTATAAATAAAAGGGAGGTTAAATTAAATTAAATTAGGTCAGGTTAGATTAGATTTTTTTTTTTTTTTACTCTGATTCCCTCCTCTGTATTTTAAAATTTTTACTTTGGCTTTAAATTTCTTTCCTTTCTTTCAACCTCTTTTCTCCTCTTTGCTTTGAAACTTTCACTTCTCTTTAAATTTACTTTCTTTTAATCTTCCTTCTTAAACAGACAGCTTCATTGGGACCAGCGAGTCTGTTGCTGTTTGGTGTCCTTTGCGTATTGTATGGTATAGAGCAGTGTTGTAAAAAATTACTTAAAAAAAAATTATAATTCCAATTACTTTCTTTTAAAAGTAAATTTTACGACTAATTACTTTCCTTCTGGAGTAATTATTCAATTACATTTACGTCTCTAAAATAATTTAACTACTTTCTCCTTACTTGAAAGTTGATTAACTGAGAGTAACTAATTCATACAGACATTTTACATTTTCAGTGAAAATGATTAACCAAACCTAGTCGGACAAACCTACAACCCGTAATCTAATCTAACAAAACTGAACCTAACCTGACCTAATTTAAAATAACTTAACATGAATTTAACTGACACTCGAAAGGACGAGATTTTCGACATTATCAAGTTCAGCAACTTGATAATGGTGTTCAGATCTCCATTTCTTTCCATACTGCAACTGAATGTAAACTCTTTGTCTCCAAATAGTGAAACGAATTTACCCGCTGGTAAACCAGGATCGTAGATGGCTCCAGGCTATTTTGTCAGTTCACACATTAGTGTTTATAGCCACAGGCCAAATATGACGTTCCTTAGAAAAGATAGAATTTAATCGAATGTTAGTTGTAAACAAAAGTTTTCAAGAAGGGGAACCCTGATTTGAATTCTACTGTCCCTATTTGCTGCAGTTCCACCAGTTACCTGCAGTATTCACTTTTGAAAATCTTCACTATATTCTGGTAAGTACAAAATCGCTTTTTTAAATTTGTAATATCAGTTGAGAAATTTTATATATGAAAATGACATCCACAATAAAACGTTACAAGGAGTTACAAGGACAAGAGAAAGCCTCAAAGACCTTCCGGTCCACTCTGGGAGGTTCCTGTTATTAAACAAGTTTATTTTTCTTTCGACTATCTTAGCAGTAGTAGAAAACTGGATAGAAAAGTATAAGGCTCTCTCCCCACCCTCCGCTCCCTCCCTGCCAGAGGCAGGTACGGGAAAAGGTTGAAGAAAATACCTTGACCCTGGAAAAGTAGCCAAGGAAATTTTACAGGAAAGTGGAGAATACATAAATAGCTCTATATTTAGCATTCTCACAGAGACACCGTGCAAGCGAACTCCTGCAGAGTTATGTTATGTTTTAGTCTTAAACTATGAGAGTATTCAGTACTTTGTCTAGCCTATTTTTAAATACATTTACACTTTGACTGGAAACAACCTCTGAGGGAAGTTGGTTCCAGATATTAACTATTTTATAGGAAAAGAAATTCCCTCAGACAGAGGTCCTAAATGTCTTTAGTTTCATTTTAAACCCATTATTTCTTCTCGGATTGGCATTAAGTGAGAATAAGTTTCTGTAATCTACCCTGTCTATTCCATTGAGCATCTTGAAGACTTGAATAAGTTGACCCCGCAACCTCCTCGTCTCTAAGGTAAACAGATTTAGGTGCTCCAGTCTCCGTTGGTAGCTTTGCATTCTCATTGAAGGGATCAATTTTGTAGCCCTTGCTTGTACTCTTTCTAACCTTTCTATGTCGTTCCTGAGGGATGGAGACCAAAACTGCGCACAGTATTCCAGTTGATGTCTGACTAGTGAATTATAAAGAGACATTACAGTTTCCTTCTTTCGAAACTGGAACTGTCTTTTAATATAACCTAATATTTTTAAGGCCCCCTTTTCGACTTCTGCACAGTGCTTCGACGGTTTCAGATCGTTGCTGAGATAGACTCCTAAGTCTTTCTCTAGATCGGTCTCAGTCAAGTTCCTTCCCAAGAGAGAGTAATCGGTCTTCGGGTTTTTATAACCTATGTGCATTATTTTACATTTGTCCAAGTTGAATGGCATCTGCCAAGTAGCAGACCATTCGCCCAACCTGTCAAGGTCGTTCTGAAGCGTTCTTACGCCCTCCTCAGTACCTACACTACTTCCTAATTTCGTATCGTCTGCAAATTTGGAGATTGTACTTAGAAGCCTGACGTCTATATCGTTAATATAGATGATAAAAAGTAAAGGACGTAGAACGGAACCCTGTGGGACACCACTAGTGACTGGCGCCCACTCCGAAGGCACTCCATTTATTACCACTCTCTGCTTTCTATCTTTTAAATCCTCAATCCAGTTGGAAACGAGCCCGGTGATTCCTAGTCCTTTGACTTTAGCCATCAATCTCGCGTGAGGGACTTTGTCAAAGGCTTTTTGAAAGTCGAGATACACTATATCTATTGCCCTACACCCTCAAATAGTGTGCAAGATTCGGTCTAACCTTTTCTTGAACTGATCCACAGAGGAACTGTTCACAACTTCTGAAGGTAGCCTGTTCCACGTGTCACAGATCTTATAGGTAAAGTAATTCCCACACACACTAGTCCTAAACCGTTTCAAATCCAACTTCCAAGTTCCAACCATTGTTGCGAGTTGGGTTATCATTTAAACTAAACATGCTTCTAAAATCGACATCGTTGAACTCGTGTAAGAGTTTGAAAACCTCCGCGCAGCCTCCGAGTTTCCAGCGAAACCAAATTCAGGGCGCGTAAGCGTCGATTGTAGCCATATGCCTAACGGAAGGGATTAACTTTGTGGCCCTCGCCTGCACTCGCTCCAACCTGTCAATATCCTTGCTGAGGGTGGGCGACCAGAACTGTACAGCATACTCCAGGTGCGGCCGAACCAGAGAATTGAACAGAGAGAGCACAATCTCCTTGTTCCGAAATCGAAATTGCCTCCTAATATAACCCAACAACTTCTGGGCTTTTTTTCCACCTCCATGCACTGTTTCGTAAACTTAATGTCGCTGCTAATTAGCACACTCAAGTCCTTTTTCAAATCAGTCGCCTCGATATTACTCTCCAACATCGAGTAGTCCGACTTGAGATTGGCTTAGCGAATGTGCATCACCTTGCATTTACCCAAGTTAAACGGCATTTGCCATTTTTCGGACCACTCTCCTATCCTACGTAGGTCCGCACGCAGTTGCTCGATCGCCTCTGGCGTCCCAACATTGGTCCCAAGCTTCGTGTCATCAGCGAATTTGGCGATCCTACTGACGATGCCACTGTCGATATCATTTACGTAAATGATAAACAACAGTGGCCCCAAAACGGAACCCTGAGGAACCCCGCTAGTGACCGAGGCCCAACCCGAACTAGCCCCTTTAATTACAACCCTCTGCCGCCTATTCTTCAGCCAGTTTTCAATCCACCTACCTACTTCCCCACCGATACCCAGCGCGCGCACTTTGGCCATTAGCCGGCGGTGAGGTACCTTATCAAAGGCTTTCTGAAAGTCGAGATAAAGTACATCAATCGCCCTACTCTTATCATACTCACTGAACATGACGGGAAAAAACTCGAGCAAGTCGGTGAGACACGACCTATGCTGTCTAAACCCATGTTGGGAGTCCCCAAGCAACTTGTAGGAATCCAAATGGTCAACGATCCTCTCCGCTATTATCCCCTCTAATAATTTACCTACAACCGAAGTGAGACTAATGGGACGATAGTTCCCTGGACTTTCGTGATCCCCTTTCTTAAAGATAGGGGTCACGTTGGCTTCCTTCCAGTCACCAGGCAACTGTCCCGTCTCCAACGATTTGTTGAAGACTGTAGCCAGGTGGGGAGCCACCTGGTCGCGCACCTCCCGCAACACTCTGGGGAGGAACTGGTCTGGCCCAGGAGCCTTAAACGCGCTCAGTTTGTCTATTCTATCGGCAACGATTGTCGCGGTACACCGAACACTATCCAGGCCAGCACCTTCGTGCCTGACGCCTGACAGGCGGACATACGCCTCAGTGTTCTCATGGGAACGATTGGCCTTCGCCCTCCTATACGCAGCTTTCCTATTTCGGATAGCCGAAGCGATGTCACGACTGAACCACTTAGGCTGCGTTGAAGCAGGGATGACCGGTTTTGAGGGTATGGCAGCAGACTGCAGCACCATAAACTGGTCCAGGAATGCACTTCACACTTCCTCAACATCGCCACCGATCTCTAACCCCATCTCACCTACGCTATCCCGGAGGCCAACAAAGTCCGCCCGCCGTAGATCGAGCTTACTGCCTCTAGAGTCACTACGCTTCACCCGAGGGACGCAGACACAGAACCTAATCAGACCGTGATCACTCTCGCCCAACGATTCGTCAACGGTGAGTTCAGTGACGAGGTTGTCTTCGGTTGTGAATACTAAGTCCAGAACGCTTTCGCCTCGTGTAGGCCCATTGACCCACTGAGTCAGGAAGTTCTCATCAGCAAAGTCAACTAGCCTCCTCCCTTCAGCATCTGCAGTCCTGTCTTCCCAGTTTATGCCGCGACAGTTGAAGTCTCCTAAAACTACACACACCATGTCCCCTAGCAGGCTACGGAGTTCGGTGTACAGGGCTGTATCCTCCTCGAGGAGGAGATGCGGAGATCTGTACACCAAGATTAACCTATAGTTCGTCCCTCCCACGTTCAGATCGACGCCGAGCAGCTCCCGTTCCGATCGGAACTGGCAGTCAACCGGACTCAACGTGTCCCTCACGTATATTAGTATCCCTCCCCACGGGTGCTGTCTTTGTGAAACATTCTATACCCTGGAATCTCGAACTCCCCAACGTAGTCCCTACCATCAGTATGAATCCAGGACTCTGTGATAGCAACGATATCCTGGTATTCTGATGCTAAGAGCGCTCGTAGCTCGCAAAACTTATTCCTAATCAACCTAGCATTAAAAAGCACTGCACGGAGGGAGCCTTCCCTATTCTGACCGCCCCCTAGCACGACCCATTTCCCGAACAGCCAGGTCTGTCGGGAGTTGAAGAGCCCTCACCAACGAGGAGGAAACTTCCGCAGGAGGCTGAGTCCCCTCCAACGGGGAAGGAGGGTCACCCACCTGTACAGTTGAAGATACGTCCGCCACCGGCTCAACATCACCTCTCCCCGGTGGGGGCCCATCATCAATCCCCGGGCTTGACCTCACCATACGGTATAGGTGCCGGTCAAGCAGCGTGCCTAGCACACCTTTACCCTTGACATTGAGGTGGACACCATCCCCCTGATACAGGTCCCACCTACCCGAAAACGCGTCGAACGGGTCAACAAACCTCAGGCCCAGTGGGACGCACAAGTCTTGCACCCTCTCGTTGATGCCAATGACCTTACTGAGCGCGTGGTCACTGGCATTCATCCGCGGTAAAATACCCATCAACATTCCCCTGTCTGTCTTAAGTTTTAGATCATCCGCAAGAGACATGATCTCGGTGATGATCCCTTCCGTCGAACCTACCCTACCTGCCTTTAAGGAACAGGTCGTTGCCATCAGAGAGAGAGAGAGAGAGAGAGAGAGAGAGAGAGTTACAAGGAGTTACAAGGAAAAGAAGTACCTCAAAAGGCCTTGCGGCCCATACCGAGGAGGTACCAATAGCAACGGGTGCCAGGGAAAATTTTCTACTCACTTAAATAGTGTGCAGGATTTGGTCTAACCTTTTCTTGAAATGATCCACAGAGGAACTGTTCACAACTTCTGAAGGTAACCTGTTCCACGTGTCACAGATCTTATATGTAAAGTAATTCCCACACACACTAGTCCTAAACCGTTTCAAATCCAACTTCCAACCATTGTTACGAGTTGGGTTATCATTTAAACTAAACATGCTTCTAAAATCGACATCTTTGAATCCGCGTCACGTAAGCGTCGATTCTAGCCCATAGGCGTAACGGAAGGGATTAACTTTGTGGCATTCTTCAGCCGGTTTTCAATCCACCTACCTACTTCCCCACCAATACCCAGCGCGCGCACTTTGGCCATTAGCCGGCGGTGAGGTACCTTATCAAAGGCTTTCTCATCAATCGCCCTACTCTTATCATACTCACTCAACATGACGTGGAAAAACTCGAGCAAGTTGGTGAGACACGACCTATGCCGTCTAAGCCCATGTTGGGAGTCCCCAAGTAGCTTGTAGGAATCCAAATGGTCAACAATCCTACCCGCTATTATCCCCTCTAATTATTTACCTACAACTGAAGTGAAATGGTGTTATTAATAGAGGTTCCAAAGCCTCTCTTCCCACGCATGAGGTAGCAGTAGGGTCCTAATAGTAAGAGTAGAGAAAAAGACTTAATACTAAAAGTTTTTTTTTTTTTTTTGCAGTCAGAGGAGAGCATCCTTAACCTAAGCTAAAAGGACAGAGTAGGGACAGGTTTGTACAACAGACTTCACCCGCCCTCCCGAAAGAGAGAGAACCTAAAGGAACTGGAAGCCAATTTCTCTAGAATCCCACGACTAGGGACCGGAGGGCTATCACACCCCAAGTATAAAGTTTACAACACCCAGAAGGAACGTGAATAACCTTTATACCCCTGCGGAGGAGAGAGAGAGAGAGAGAGAGAGAGAGAGAGAGAGAGAGAGAGAGAGAGAGAGAGAGAGAGAGAAAGAGAGAGAGCATATTAAAGTATGTAAAGCAATACAAAGGGGTATAAAAACTCTGCTTATTTACTATAACGCCTTTTGGCCGCGTGCTTAACGTCCTGTTTCGCAGCTTTACGTATCATTGGTTCGAGTCTGATAGAGGTTAAGTTAAATTAATCTATACAGCATTTTTCCGAGTGTTTCTTTGTGAAGAAAATTAGCTGCCTATCGAAATTCCTACAAATACTTCCTCCTCCTCCATTATCACCCGCGGCCACAGTCGCGAGCACCAATCAGTGAGAAGTATACAGCGTACCACATCCCCCATCCCTCGGAGTAATGGAGAATACTTTCCCTCACTCAGCTTGAGTCAACCCCCACCCAATACTTCCCAGAATACCCTTTTTGAGTCAATTTTGTGCACCAGCCGCTACCCTCTGTCATTAACATGGAAATGGTAAATAAATTCCTGCAACTCTGTGGTATCTGCAATGATGCAACAAATGAGACAAACTCGATGAGGTACGATTTCTATCAGCTGCTTTTTGATTTTAGATGCCTAGAATGGGAAGATGGAAAAATCTCCCTTATAACGAACGCGAAGCAACTTAATGGGATAAAATTTTTCTGCGAAAACTGCATGACCGAAATAAACTCTTACGGTATTTAAATCTGAAAGAGCTACGAGAAGAAAATGAAAGAGGAAAGTGGGAATAAAGAACAGAGGAAAACGGAAGAAACGAAGAAAAGCGAAGTAGAAAAAAATCAAATACCGTCACACAACGGGGCCGAAAACATGCAGGCGAAAGAGAGTATAAAGACAACAGTATAAGGGCAACGAAGGACATTAACACAAATAGCACAAATAGGAAAAGACAAGAGGGCAATCAAGAAAACGGAGTGAAACTGTCCCCCAATAAGGAGCAAAAAACAAAGGCCCCGAGTAAATATGGGGAAGGAATTATATGCGGATATTATATAAAAGATAATTGCAGATTTAAAAGAGGACAATGTATAAATGAACATCCCCCAATATGCAATTTCTTCTATAATAATGGTCATTGTAAATTTGGAGACAGATGCAAATTCTACCACCCGAACATCTGGAGAATATCGATAGGGAAATAAAAGCCCTGATTAAGGACCATACAGAGAGGGAAGAGGAAAAGGCGGTAGGAGCAATAAAGGAAAATCCAAAATACTTCTATAGCTATGCGAAAAGGAAAACAAAATCGCGCGCCGCTATTGGGCCCTTAAGGAAGAGAAAAAATTAACTAACCGACGATCTAAAAGGAATATCTGAAACTTTGAGAGCCCAGTATGAATCAGTTTTCAGTACCCCAAAAAATGACAAAGCGATACCTGACATAGATGCATTCTTTGAAGAGAAATTACAAGGAGAGTGCATAACAAACTTTGATTTTACCCCAGAAAATGTAGCGAGAGCTATTGGACAAATGAAACCACATTCAGCTGCAGGTCCGGACAAATGGAATGCTTATTGGTTAAAAACTGTCACAATGAAATAGCTACACCTTTATACTGGATATGGAGAAGATCTCAAGACAGTGGGGAAATACCGAGCATCTCGAAAAGAGCAAACATTGTCCCGATATATAAAGGAGGGGACAGATCTCAAGCAAAGAACTATAGACCAGTGTCATTGACGCCCACCTCACCAAACTATTTGAAAGAATAGTTAGAAAGAAAATTTATGATTTCTTGGAGACACTGGAAAGATTCAACGAAAATCAGCACGGTTTCGATAAATGTGATGAGGTATAATAGCACATAAAATGAAATATATGGGAATAACAGGCAAAGTAGGAAAATGGATCTACAACTTCCTCAGAAAACGTCTGCAGGTCGTCAAAATTCAAGATATATCATCATCAGAATCGGAAGTACGCAGCTCAGTACCACAAGTACACTACTAGCTTCACTCCTGTTCATTATCATGCTAACAGACATAGACAGCGGAGTAAACAGCAACAATATAGTAACATCCTTTGTAGACGATACAAAGATCAGCAGAAAAATCAGCGATCTAAATGAAGTGGAGGCCTTGCAGAGGGACACGAACAAAATATACAAATGGTCAGAAGACAACAACATGACATTTAACACCGAGAAATTTCAGCTCTTGATATATGGTAGGAAAGAGGAACTTAAACAGACTGCATACTATGCTCTAGATAGACAGGAAATTCAGAGAAGCACGAAAGCGATCGATCTCGGGGTAATAATGTTCGATGGTGCGAAATTCGAAGCACAAAATCAGATAGCGATAAATAAAGCAAAAAGAGTCGCGAGACAAGTACTAAGAACGTTCAAAAGAAGGGACAGGACTGTCATGATTCCCCTGCTGAAAACACTGATTATACCAACACTTGAATACTGCTCAGTTTTGACGTCCCCATATAAAAAGGAAGAAACTAACAAACTAGAAGAAACTCAGACACATTTCATAGCAAAGATTGATGGCTGCAAAGAGCTCAACTACTGGGAAAGACTACGTAAACTAAATCTGTACTTCTGGAAAGAAGTAGTGAGAGGTACACCATAATTTACATATGGAAAATGACCGAAAAACTGGTACCAAACCTAAAACTAAACCCAATTACCATTCAAACAACACTGGAAAATAGGAAAGGCAGGATGTGTAGTGTTCCCAAATTAAAGGCCCGACAAGGGATCTCCTCAACACTGAAGGAAAATAGCTTGGTTGTCAGGGGGCCAAGACTTTTTAACCAGCTTCCAAAGGACCTCAGAAACGTTACAGCGGTCAAAGTTGAAGTCTTCAAGAGAAGACTAGATGCCTGGCTCAGGACGGTGCCAGATGAGCCGGGTGTACCTGGCTATGTACGGTGGAGAGCGCACGAAAGCAACTCGCTCCTCCACCAAGCCAGACCTAGAGTCGGGGCCACCAGCTTGACCTTCATGTGAAGAGAGACCAACGCACGGAACAGCAACGAGGTTAACGAGGTTATGGATTTAATGTTAAAACTTAAGTTGCTGTATAGTATGTTGTTCTGGATTAATATAATTAACTTTCATATAATTACGCTCTGTTAATGAAGATGAACTGAAGAGGAATGCAAGTGACATTTCCTTCAACAGGCAACGCCAACGATTCAACGGAAGGATCTACGAAGTGATGGAAATACGACTCTCTGCGTAAGAAATAAATACTATACAAGATAACGCCTAATTTTTCTAATAATGTAGAAAATAATTTAACAAAACATTGGGAAAAAGGTACGGATAAGGAAGGAATCTTCCGTTACCAAATTATCTGAAAGAATAGTTAAAGAAAAAATCTATAACCTTTTGGTGACACAGAAAAAATTAATTTACAACGAACATGGATTCCGATTAGAACGATCGTGCTTATCACAAATAAATAATAGAACACTATAGCAACATCGTTGATGCACTCGAAAACAATGATAATTATGATGTGATATACACAGATTTTGCCAAGGTGTTCGACGAGTGTGATCATGGAATCATAGCACATAAACTGAAATATATGTGAATAACAGGAAAATGAATTTATAATTTCCTTATTGAGCGACAGCAAGTCGTTACAGTCCAAGGAGTATCTTCATCAGAATCGGAGATCCGTATTAGCTCCATTACTATTCGTGATCACGTTAACTGATATAGATGATGAAATTACCAGTGATAGTACAGCGACAGCCTTTGCTGATGACACAAAAAATAGTAGAAAAATATGGAACTCAGATATAGAATCTCTACAGACAGACATGAATAGTCTACAAATGGTTAAAAGGCAACACTATGAAATTTAACGCGAAGAAATTCCAACTGTTAAGGTACGGAACCAGGGAGGTACTGAAATCCAAGGAATACTAGCCATAAATGGACGGGAAATTCAGGGAAACTAAAGCAGAAGATTTAGAAGTTATAATGAGTGATGACGCGAAATTTGAATAAGATAGCAGTAAACAGAACAAAAAGAATAACTGAACAGATACTGAGAACCTTTTAAAGAAGGGACAGGAATACAATGATTCCTCTACTGAAAACACTGAGCATACCTAAGTTGGAGTATTACTTAGTCTTAAAATCGCCATATCAAAAAGAAGATATTAGTCAACTAGAAGAGATTCAGAGAAGCTTCACAGCCAAGATCAATGGATGCAAAGAACTAAATTACTGAGAAAGGTTACGTGAATTAAATTTATATTCGCTGGCAAGAAGAAGAGAGAGGTACACCATTATTTACACATGGAAAATAGTAGAGAATCTAGTCCCCAATCTCAAATGAACCCTGCAACCACTCAAACAACAGTGGAAAGTATAAAAGGAAGACTGTGTCGTGTTCCCAAATTAAAGGCGAGACAGGAAACATCCTCAACCCTGAAGAAAAATAGCTTATTGTCAGTTGCCCATAGAACTACGAAACACAAATGTGTAGTGGTAAAATTCTTCAAAAGAAGACTAGGCACCTGGTTCAAAACAATTCCAGATGAACCGGGTGTACCTGGCTATGTGAAGTGGAAAGTTCAATAAACCACCTTTCTACTTCACCAGGCCATCTCGAGAAAAGGGGCAACAAACCTATTTCCATGAAATGAGGAATTATTGCCTGGAACGCCTGAAAAGTTGTAAAATAAGGTGAGGTAATATAATTCCTCAAAATGTTGGATTAACATTTCTACAAATATTTAAGAAAAACTACCTCACAATGAAGTTGTGACTCCAATTGATGAAGAAACTTATGATAAAGTATAACTTAAAGTTTTTCTCAATGTTTGGGGAAAATTGTACGGATAAGAACGAGAAGATTTCCTCAAAATATCGGGTTTAATTCCATGTTTTTCAAATAAAACTATAATCGTAAATACAGGGTGTACCATAAGTCTGGTCTCATAGGAGAATTTATTTTAAATTTACAGAAGTAATACATTAGAACTAAAACAAATGTTCAGATTTTGATGTCTGTGTTAGGACCTTTTTTTTTTTGTTGCATTGTTGTAGGTAGAATAACACGCAATGGCTAATATGGGTGAGTTACACTCCTAAGGAAAAGGCGGAGGCCTTCCATATCAGCCATTGCGTGTTATTCTAGCCGCAACAAAAAAAAAGGTCCCATAACAAGGTATCAATTTGAATATTTTTTTGGTTCTAATGTATTAATTTTGTAAATTTAATTAAAAATAAATTTTCCTACGAGTCCGGACTTATGGGACACCCTGTATATTATACATACTTATAAACAGTACTTTGCTACTTAAAACTTTTTTATAAATTTATCTTTGAATATCATACTTTTACTCGATATTACAGAAATCTGTTCTAATACATCAGATCATTTCAAGCGTAATATTTTTGTATGATATCAAAGAAATAACTACGCCGTCATTTGATGTCAGGCAAGATGTCACTTAAATATTAGGAAAGAAAGTGTTCCTTCTTAATTTCTGTAGTGTAAAATCGAAGGAATCATTGGTGTTAAGGGAGGACCCCTGGCCCCTCTTCCTAAAACTGTAATTCCTTCGTTCGATTGCAAACTTTTGGCCACGAATGCGTATCAAACGATATATCTATGAGCGAAAATATCTATTCAGTGTTACTAATTAGATGTCATTGAATGAAATGAGATACGCAGTTAGCTAATTTTATTTCAATGTCAGAGGCTGTAAATTAAAAGGTGAATATTCACTCTTTCTAATGGAAAATTATGATGCATGGCTGTCCTCATATAATGACATAAAATGTAAAAGAAGTAATTTTTAAATTACAGTTAAATTAAAACTGTAATTAATTACTAGTACAATTATTATTACAGGTTTTGAAGTCATTGAAATTAGCAATTACCTGTAATTAATTACTTCACAATTTGGATTTAGAAAACAACACAATTAAAATAGGACTTATAACTGTTAAATTATATATTTTTCTGTACACACACACACACAAAATGTTTGGCTATCCTACGAAACCGAGACAATTTCCCATTTTCAATATTGGATGGCGACATTTAACCTACCCTAACCTAATTAAATTAATGTAACTTTTATTATATTCCCTTTTTATATACTCATATTTAATAATTTTCACTTAAAATATAAATCTAAATTTATGGCGACATCGCTAATGTAACTGCACACACGTTCGTGTTGAGATAAACTTTGTGTGTGTGTGTGTGTGTGTGTGTGTGTGTGTGTGTGTGTGTCCTAAAGATTGTTGCGGTTTAGTGAGGTAGCAAAACCTCTCTCTCTCTCTCTCAAGCAAAGAAGTTAAATATGATTCAGAACATATCCAAGAAAGAGATGCAATTCTAATTCCCGTTCCGATTTGAACCTGAAAGATCCTTGATTCCCATTCCAATTCCGACCAAAGATTTCCATATATATGTTTTATATGTTATGTATATATGTTACAACTCAGAATGGTCTCCTGAGAAACTTTTGTTACACACAGACCGTGCGTGGAACAAAGAACTCTTCTGGGAAAATTAAATCCATTATAGTCCGAATAAGTAATGGTAAATGACAAACACTATAGTTTTTCTTTTTCATGATGTTAGCCCGACGTGGCTCGACGTGGTCACCCGCAAACAAGCCCCAAAATATATCATAGCTTCTCTCACCAGCTATCTGCCAAGCAGATAGGATCCAGCTTTGGGACAGGATCTAGGGTTTAAACCCTTACCTTAAACCCTTAAACGTCATACTTTATAAAGTGCTTTTGAACGTGTAATTACGGACAAAATTGCCTTCTACTTTCATTAAAAGAAATTATTCAATCCGAACCAACATGGTTTCAAAACTGGAAGGTCATGCCGATCACAGTTGTTCGCTCACCAAGAAAAAATACGTTGTGTCGAAATAAATCAAAATATAGTGTAGGTGTAATCTAATACCAGTTTTGCTAAATCCTTCGATAAATGTGATCATGGCACACAAACTTAAGAATGCAGACATTAGTGGAAAGCTGGGACGATCTACACTTAATTTTCGGACTCAAAGAACGCAAAGAGTTGTAGTAAATGGAGTTAAATCTGAAGTCTCAAAAGTCATCAGCTCTGTACCACAAGGTACAGTATTAGCTCCTTTGCTGTTTATAATAAGAATAATGGGAGATATAGATTCACGGACCGGACAAATACATACGAGGAAACATCAAATGAAAGTGACGTAAAAAAAATTACAAAATGACATTCAGACACCATTCAAGTGGGCGGAAGGCGACAATATGAAGTTCAACGAAAAAAAATTCCAACTCATATAAGATATGGTAACAACAGGGAGCTTCAGGAATAAGAGTACAAAACACTGTATAGACAAACGGATAAAACCGAACCCACGAGTCAGGTTGGAATAATAATAATGTCATCGGATGTGGAATTAGAGGAACACTGTAACATCAAAATTACAACAGTTAGAAAAATAATAGGAATTATTTGGAGGGGCTTCAAAGCACAAAAGCAAACTTCATGCTAAAAATATGGAAGCGCTTAACCCTTTAACCCTTAACCGCCCAGGTGGACAAATTTGTAACATGTCAAATACATGCATTCATAACTTAACCCTACAAAAAATTCAGGCGGTTAAGGGTTAAGCCCTGAATTTTTTGTACGGTTAAGTTATGAATGCGTGTATTTGAAACGTTACCAATTGGCATCTTCAGTCCTTAAAGGGTTAATCGTACCAATAACTGAGTATTGGTCATTACTCATTACTCACACGCCCATACAGAAAACGAGACATTGCACACATAGAAGCCGTGCAAAGGACTTTGACGATTAAGATAGAGAAAACGGAAGATGAAGATTACTCGTCACGACTACAGTTCTTGAAACTCTATTCCTTGGAAAGAAGACGTGAGAGATACTCGAGAGATATGATCCAAACTTTAGAAATTAAATAAAAGCACACTTTAATGAGGGAACAGTTAGATTCTGTACTATCTCATCTGCGGTGGAATAGTACAGTTATTCAACGAACGACACCCTTACTCACTGACGTGTCAGGGTGTCGTTCATGGAGTAACAAAACAATTTTCACCTTCTCTTGATCTGTATAGTCACCTAGATCGTCCATTATATGAAATCTAAATTTTAAAAAATGCGAACTATTTATAACAACGGATTTATGATGCACCTCTATATACAGGGTGTCCCACAAGTCCGGTCTCATAGGAAAATATATGTAAATTAAATTGACAAAAGTAATACATTAAAATTAAAATAATTGTTCAAATTGATGGCTTGTTTTGGGACCTGTTTTTTGTTGCAGGTAGAATAACACGCAATGGGTAATATGGAAGTGAGTTACACTCGTGATGAAAAGGTCTCCGGAGGCCTTTTCCTCACGAATGTAACGACTGTGTGTGTGTGTGGAGAAAATGGAGTTTTGCTTGTTTTTTTCGCCGTATCCAATAGAAAATCTGTTTATATTAGAAAGTAAATATATATCTTCAATAAATTACTGTTTATATGCTGTAAAATCAAGAGGATATTATGTATGTCTATTTTAAAAATATAAAATAGACTTTCTTTTAATGAAATTTAGACGAACAGGATACAACATAGTGTTAAGGACTATTTTCAGCTTTTTTTAGTTTTCAAACTAAAAATATAGACAAGTGTTATACAACCAATAAAATAATTGTTAAATTTCATAAAAACAAAAAAAAAAGCAATATGATATGCGTGTAAAAATAATAAAAGATTTTGTAGGTGTGAAGTTAAAGTGAGTATTCAGGGCTGGTGTTTGAAGCCTTGGAAATTTGAATTCCGTCTGCAAACCTCACACATACACGAATTGGGCTTCTCATGCTGTGGAAACAAAACAATGAAATTGACTGTCTATGTGTTACTTTGTTTTTAGTCTATTCAGTCCAATATAAGATCGGGTTGCTCATTGTATCAGTTGCTCGGAGACACTAGCACCGGAAATGCAAAGCAGGCAGAGACACATGATTGAAAGACATAAACTAACAATTATGAAGATTACGAATAAAACAGAAAATAATTTCAACTGAAAAATGGTAACTTTAAAAGAGTTTTTCACTTAATAAAAATAGTCGGTCTCATTTTACATATTTCGTAATTTTCACTGGAAGGCTGATTTTCTTGTTCAGCACCGTCACCACCTAGTTGAGCACCTCCCGCGACCTCCAGGCTAAGAAACACAGCCAATGAGGATATTTAACACAGTATTTTGAACTCTCCTTTTTAATAGCTAGTAGCAATCATGGACGGAAAAGTAGGCCATATTGAAAATGCTAAGCGTACCATAATAGGCTATATTAAAATACTTATTGATACGTAATTAATAAGTGTTTGTAGTGAAATTAATTTTACGGTGTACTCTACATTCACACAATATACGACTGTAATTAATGTACTTAGCGTTTTTCTGTCAGCAAAGTATCAACTTGATTTAGTAGTCTGAGAAAAATTAAAATACTGTATATTGAACAGTTAGAGTTAACATGACCCCAGAATATGTCAAAAACTTTTCAAATTATTTCAGGACGTTTTCCAGTTTATGTACCGTTTTCTACAGTACATTACATACAGCATAGTAAACATTTTAGATAGGTTAGGTTACGTTAGGTTAGGTTAGGTTAGGTTATCAAGAACTTACCTCTCTTAAAAAGTTGTTATAATCGACGGCGGTTGTATGACCAATCAAAAATAAATTATATGAAAAACGGTACACAAACTGGAAAAGGTCCTTATTTCATAATTTTTGGGTTTAGATTTTAAATAAGGTTACTTTTGAGCAACATTTAAAAAAATGGTGGCCCTGGTGTAGAATTTTCTCACATCTGTGATAGAGCCTTAATTACATCTCCTTCCGAGAACTCAAAGTAGGCTCATGCCCGAACTTGTTCTTGGCTGATTTGTATCAATGTCAAAAAATTCATCTGGATTTTCTACTTTCTTCTCGGACTTATGGGTGCTAAACACAGAAATCAATTGTTCCTTAAGTAGTTCCATCATTTTTTCTAGGTCAGGGGTCACCAACCCTGTGCCCGCGAGCACCATGGTGCCCGCCGACCCTTTTGCGTGTGCCCGCCACTGACTGACTACGATTGATAAGTTTTTATTTAAATTTTTAATAAAATGTTAAGTATGTTACATATTTTAAATATTTAGTTACTAAATATTTAAAATATGTAACATACTTAACATTTTATTAAATTTTAGTAGTTAATTACGGAAACAGATGCTCATTTATTTGAAAATAATTATTCCTTTATAAATAAATTAAGTTATCGTTTTGATAATTTTTCTAAGATTCTTAGTTAGCCCATCCTTGTTTTTTTTTGTGTATTATGTTCATTATTTTACATAGGAATTAAATGGTTTTTTGGTGTATTATGTTCATTATTTTACATAGGAATTAAATGTTTTTTTGTGTATTATGTTCATTATTTTACATAGGAATTAAATGGTTTTTTTTTGTGTATTATGTTCATTATTTTACATAGGAATTAAATGGTTTTTTTTTGTGTATTATGTTCATTATCTTACATAGGAATTAAATGTTTTCTTTGTGTATTATGTTCATTATCTTACATAGGAATTAAATGTTTTCTTTGTGTATTATGTTCATTATTTTACATAGGAATTAAATGGGTTTTTTGTGTATTATGTTCATTATTAAGTCCAACTATAAATTTGCCTTGAAAAAGTAAATGGTGCCCGCCGCACTACCGGTAGTCTTGAATGTGCTCTTCGGCACAAAAAGGTTGGGGACCCCTGTTCTAGGTCATTTGTGTATTCGTTCACCCCATCTGTCAACGGATCACTACTCTCTTTACGCTGCATTGTTCTTTTTGTAAACGTGTAGAAGTATTTTGAGTTATTTCTTATGTTCTCTGCTACCCTGTATCCTCGTTTTCTTATGGATGAATGTTCGTTTTTGGTCCACTTATACTTCGCGTATTTTTTTTTTCTAGTTTGAGTCTTCTCGCTTCAGTTCCGCATCTGTGGAGATTTTTTAAGATTTGTTTCCGTTGTCCAAATAGTGTCCTAATTTTTCTCTCGAGCTTGTTACGTTTTCTTTCTTGTCTGTTCGGAACATGTTTCAGCAATATAGGTTTAGTTTTATTTCCTATTATACCCAGTATTTCTTCTCGTGAAGTAGCAGTTCCCAATTTGCTTTCTTTAAATCTTCATTTACACTTTCCCAATGTACTGTCTTTGAATTTATATTTAAACCTTCAAATATTCTTTCTCATTCTCTGGCATGCGTTTTCGGACCTTTGATTGCTAACTTTAATTGCGTGTCGATTAGGTTATGGTCGGAAAATTTATGTGCGTTACCTTTTTGTTTATTATTATCTCTTTGTTATTTGTCAAAATTGAATCCAAAACGTTGTCTTTTCTAGTGGCTTCATAGATTTTCTGGATAAGTGCATAATGTTCCATAGTATCTAATAACATTATTGCCTGAGTTCTATCATCTTTTGTAATGTTACCACGAAACTTCTCAACATATGTAACTTCGTCATTTTCCTTCCATGTTAGGAATGGAAAATTAAAAGCCCCCCAAATTAAAATATTTGTTGCTGGAGTTTGAAGTAATTTTAGCATGTTTTCTATTTCATTTGTATTGAATTGAAATTAACTTTTTGTGGTGTTTGGTGGTCTGTAGACATTCATAACGGTTAGGTTCAGTTCTTTTACTTATAAAATAATAATTTCGACTGTGCTGTTTGATTTGCTTACCTTTACTTCGCATGTGTATGTGTGTGTTACATAGATGCAACACTCTCCTCCTCATCTAGCAACTCCATCTGTTCTGTATATGTTGTAGTCCAGCATTGCTATTTCAGTATTCTCGATGCCTTTTTCACAGCCTTTTTCCGAAAGGCGTATGATATCTATGGTGTTTTCCAGAACTAAATTTTGCAAGTATTGTAATTTGCAGTCTGCATGGTCAGTATACAGGCCTCGTATATTTGTGTACAATAAATTTATTGGGTTCCTAATCTTCGTGCTCGGTTTTCCTGATAATGGTCGTTTCCTGGTCGATGTTGTCGGTTCTTGTTTGGTGTTATTGGTTGGGCTGCTGCATTTCCCAAATTGGGGTTGCGGCCTTTGATACCACTGTGGTTGTTGTATTAACGGTGGGTGGTGTTGAATAGAAGGGTGATGTACAGAGCCGGATTTACCATGGTGCAAGTGGTGCAGATGCACCATGGCCCCCACAAAATAGGGGCCCCACATAAACTAACTGGCGACTAACTGATAACTAAACTAACTGATGAGGAAATTCGAGAAACTGCAGTGAATGTACTTCAAACATACCCATCAGACTTAAAAGACAGCCTTGGTGATGAAATGATTCAGTTTCGCAAAGTTGTTCAACTGTTTCTTGATGAGAAAAAGGAATGTAGCAGTTTGGAAAAGTTCATGTACAGTCTTATATTTGATAAAAATTTGAAAGCTACTTTCCCAAATGTTGAGATAATGCTTAGTATGTACCTGAGTTTGATCATCAGCAACTGTACTGGTGAAAGATCTTTCTCAAAGCTGAAACTCATCAAAAATGAACTACGCACTACGGTGACTCAGAGCAGACTCACCTGGTTGTGTTTGATGAGCATTGAATATGACATTTTGCGCAGTCTTGATTTCACAGATATTATAAACGAATTTGCTGATAGAAAAACAAGAAAGGCAATTCTGTAAATTAATCTAATCTCTGTAATTAGTTTGTAAAATAAATTGTAACTTTATACATTGCTTACCCCCCACCGTAGACCCTCAAGCAAGATGAATCGTTTAGTTTTTGTTTGATAATTTATTTATTTTTTGTTGTTAACAACTTTAATATACTGAAAACAATAAATTATTTGCCAGCAATTGCATTTAAAGAGAGAAAGTCTATCAGTCACTCGCAACCCAAAAGGGTTTTATTCTGTACCTATGGGGGCCCCGCATACCAGCTGCATCAGGGTCCTCACACTGCTAAATCCGGCCCTGGTGATGTATGTAATGCTAGGGTGCTTATGTCTGCGAAGTTGTCTTTTCTTGTTAGAAGGGCTAGTTGTGCTTTTATCATTCTCATTTGCTCTAAAAAACAAACTTTGTTGCTATTGCTATTATTTTTATCAAGGATGTGATCTGTTCTTTCTCGTTCTCTTCTTTGAGTACCCTTAATGGGAAAATACGGCCACTCCATATTTAGGCATTTTTTCTGTCTGCATATAGAAGGGTTGAAATAGTAGCAGTTTGCTCCGTACCTGCAAATTCCATTCCTCATCATGTAGAAACATTTTTTGGGGTGACTATACATTAGGGCGGGGCGAAAATATATCGAACTCAAGCTGTCAGTATGAAACATGGCTGAAAAGGTGCTCTAGTACCCACCTATCATAAAAACATCAACTTTTCATAGCCTATGAATATGTGCATTCTCGCAACTTTGACCTCAATTTTGAAGAAAAGCCAAAATTTTGAAGCAAACTTCGTTTGGATAAAAATTACAACAATATTTCCTTTTATAAACTAAACCATGTGCTCATCACTAAATTATAGGAAGTGTAACTGCTATCCTCTTTTTGATTCACTTAAAATCTGACTTTGTTTCCTTTTTTGGATTCTCTAGCTGAGATTTCTTGCTGAAAATAACCATTCCATGGCGGGCGTCATGTCCGTAGACTTTTTCACTTACAGAGGAGATTTCCTTCACATTTCTTTCAACTGCCTGGGAATGACACGGGTATGTGTCAAGAATTATGGGTTTTTGGCAGTCATCAGTGCTACTTATAACATTAGAGAGTAAGGAAGGAGCAGTAATACCCATTTCGTTCCAGTCAATCATATCCATGTAGGTCGAAGCTGAGAAGTTGAGCCTGATGGATTTCTTGTCAAACATTCGAATTTCACCCGGTATAACACTCCTTTTCCGCTTGTAGCTCTTTTTCAACTGCTAGCTTCCGAATATTCTTATTCTTGTCAGCGATAGCGGATAAAAGGATATTTTCAGGAAGACAAAAGTAACAGTTGTTTTGTAACACAGGACGAATAATGTATTGGTCGACTGTATGTAATTTTTGATAGAGCTCAATCATGAAGAAAAGGTTTTTGGACCCATCCTGGCAAGCAGGCGCGTATTTACATTTGGGCCATGGCCCAGGGCGGCAAATTTTAGGGGGCGGCAAAATTTTGAGGGCAGTAAAATTCTGGAGGAAAAGTCGTAACAAGAAAGGTAACAAGAAAGCACTTTTTAGGTAAGGAAAAAATCCAAAATTTCTGGTATTTTTTTAGCTAAAAAAAAATGGAGAAAAGTTAGTACCACTTAAAAAAAATCTCATTACGTTTGAACGAAGTCGATTTCAAAGTTGGTCCTTGGCCTTAATATATTTAATTAATTTTAATAATATCTTTATTTTAAAGCTAATTATTTTTATTTTATTTCAGATTTATTGTTTACACTTTACAGAGTATCAAGCCAAAAATTGGCCATTTATTTTGTTTAAGGTTTTGTCTATAAAATTGAATTTATATTTTTTCTATTTTGCAACTTTGAACTTTGAAACTGGACAACATTTAAAATTTAAAGACAAGATTGTGTTTATCTCAGCTTAGTACAGTAATGGTATTTATACAAGGTAAGAAGAAGGCAGTTTTTAAGACAATTTTGAATTTTTTATGTTAACTTAACTGCCTATATGTAGTTAGCTGTTAGAGACCTACTCAGCCTGGCTGAGCTATTTTTTTAAATATATAATTATAATATATTTTATTAATTTTAATAATATATTTCTATTTTAAAATATATTATTTATATTTTTAATTAATTTCAGATGTATTTGTTTTTTCAGATGAGTGATGGGAGAAAAAGACTAAGCGGCTCGGAGTATAAGAAGAGAGCTCTGGAGAAAGCTGAAAAAGAACGAGATGTCATTGACAAAACTGCGAAAATTGATACTTTCTTCAAGAAATCTGATATAAAGAGCAAAAATGTTGAAACAAATCCGAATGTTCTTTTAAAAGAATTAGAATGTACCGAGATTAGGAGTTTCCAAGAAGATCAAAATGTTAATGAAGGTCCTAGTAATTTTAGATTATCTGGCAGAGAAGTTCAAGAATCCTACCTACCCTATACTAAGTCTCGTGATGTAGGTAGCATCACAACTACCTCCAGCAATACTTCCAGTGGACAAGACCCAGCATTATGGAAAGTTAATGATGCTACACGTCATTATGTGTCAGAGCATGATATAAATCAGGACCTAGAAAACATGAACTTTTCTCAATCAAAGAGACGTTTTGGTGAACGATTCAGATATTTTTGTAAAACCTTATTTGAAACACAGCTTGTCAAAGGAGAGAAGGTGAAGAGAACATATTTAATGTATTCGGAGAGCACAGGCTCAATTTTCTGCGTTCCATGTCAGTTATTTGGTGAAATTACTAAAATTGGGAAGGAAGGATTTGATGACTGGAAGCATGGCAGTGAAGCATTAACAAGTCATGAAAATTCCTCTGAACATAAGTCATGTGTGTTAGCTATGAAAATGAGAAGTTCAACTCCCGGAAGAATTGACAGACAACTTTTCTATCAAATTGATGAGGAGAAGAAGTATTGGAGGAATGTTTTACAACGAGTTGTTGCAGTGGTCCAGTCATTGGCATCTCAGGGGCCACATTGAGAAATTTGGTTCTATCCACAGTGGAAACTTTATAATGGCTTTGGAACTTATTGTTGAATTTGACCCTTTTCTGGCGGAACATATTGCAAAATACAAAAATCAAGGCAAAGGTCATACCTCATACTTGTCTTCGTTTACATGTGAGCAATTCATCAAACTAATAGCTGACAAAGTTACCAAACAAGTAACTGAGGAAGTGAAATGTGCGAACTACTATTCCATTATTGTGGACTCCACCCCAGACATATCACATGTCGATAAACTTGCAGTTATTCTGAGATACGTAAAAGAAGATGGGCATCCTGTAGAGCGATTTTTGGCATTCCTTCCCAGCGTAGGCCACAAATCAGAGCAGCTTTTCAGCTCAGTTTCCAGCATATTAAAAATGCATGATCTCGACATTGCAAACTGCAGAGGACAGTTGTATGGTAACGCTCCCAACATGTCAGGGACTTACTCTGGCTTGCAAGCCAGAATAAAAGAAGCGTCCCCAGTAGCAGTTTACGTACCCTGCTCTGCACACTCATTAAATTTGATTAGACAGTGTGCAGCAAGTTGCTGTAAGGAAGCCATTGAGTTTTTCGCACTTCCCCAAAATCTTTACCTGTTCTTCACTGCCTCCACTCACCGTTGGGAAATACTACAAAATCATTTTACCAAGTCTGAAAATGTAACGCTAAAGAGCTTATCAGACACTCGATGGTCAGCCCGTGAAGAAGCGTGTAAGAGTCTCAGTAAAGACTGGGAAGAGGTTATAGAGGCACTTACGTCCATTGAAGAAGATGAATCAGAAAAGCCTTGCACATGCTGCAGTGAAGCATCAGGCTATCTCACTCAACTGCAACGCCTTGAAACTACACTTCTTTCTTTAATGTGGGGTGACATTCTGGAAAGGTTCAATGCTACTAGTAAACAGTTCCAAGCAGTTAACATTGATCTTGGTGTCGTAGCAGAACTGTATCCATCATTGACATTCTACGTAAAAGATGCAAGAGACAACTTCGACTTTTATGAAGAAGCAGCAATTAAGAAATCATCTATCCGCGAATATGAAGTTACAATGAAAAGAAAAAAGAAAAGAAAACTTCGAGTCGACGAAACTCGCGAAGGCGAGGTAGAATTAGATGGACGGAGGAACTTCTTCATTAATACTTTTCTTGTGGAAACTGTTTTGAGTATTCTACAACGGTCGATTTTGTAACTAAACATAAAGCTCGTAAAGATAACCTACAATGCATTTCTGTTCACACATTTAAGGGATTGTTATATATATATATTATAATATATATATATATAATATATATATATATATATAATATATATTGTATTATATTATATAATATATTATATATATTATAATATATATAATATATTATGATTGATATAAAAATATCAGTATGGCTAAATCAGTATGGCCTTGGCGCCAGGAAACCTAAATCCGCCCCTGCTGGCAAGACCAGTTTGCTTTGATATAGAACCATGCAGGAGCATAGAAGTTCAGTATAAAATAAGCAATCCTTTGAAGTGTCTCTGATGGTTTTTCGTGTGACATGTAATAACGTAAGAGACGATTTGCTTTTGTCAGCCACCGTTCATTATTGAGAGACCCAGATTGAGCATTTTCTAACAATTTGATAGCTGGACCTCTATCATGACTGTTTTGAATTGACAAACACGCCTTATGGAGGTATTGCTGGTCACTGCTGAGATCTGCTAGCACTTCTTCTGGTAAGTCCATCACTTTTCCAACGAGAGGAGGAAATTTTGCAATTGGTCTGTTCTTTAGATCAAAATTCAGATCCTTGCCGATTTTGCCCTGTGAACTTCTAGGTCCTGTCGTTTGTCCGTCAAGAACTTCCAGGTATTTTCTCAAGGGAAGCTCATTAGTGCGAAGTAAGCAAATAAACCATTGTAATGGTCTTCCCAGTGTCAGCTCTAGTTTTCTAATTACTCCAGTTGATTTACCTGTATTTACATTAGTTGCATCACAAACTACTGCTTTTAAAGTCGATGCAGTGTTGGTGTCAGTAATTATTGATATAATTTCTTTAGCAATATCACTTGCCTTTCCACTTTCAGGAGCAACATGGTCAATATATTCGTTTCCTAGAAATGAAACTAACACATAGTGGTCTTCATTCAAAGTCCGCTGGCATTCTCCCACTTTTGAAAGAGTTTTATAAATTTTTCCATCAAATCCAAGCAAACTATTCCTTTATTCTGCTCTTCATGCTTCTTTCTTTCTATGCTTCTCCACAAGGTTCTTTAACGATGTAGTTTACTGGGATCAATCGTAGTATTTTCAGATAATAGATTAAGATCTTTTAAGACAGCATTAGCAATTAAACGAGCATCACGGTTGCTTATTTTGCATCGATCAACTGCCTTGCATAATTCTGGATAATGGTGTCGATTGTGAGAAGTGCTAGCTTCTGTATCTGTGTTCGAAATCTTCATTTTGACGACCTTTTTCACTTTCAGAGCTGATCTCACCAATATTACGAGGATTCAACTGCATTTCCTGGACAAAACTTTTTGTTTATCTTTAAAGGATTGTCTTTTTTGCTTTCTGTTTTCATTTGTTGTAGTTTTGAAGTTTCCATTTTGTCCAAGTTACCTACAATCATTTTTCGTTCAGTATGTTGATCAATCCACAACTCCCATTCATCATTCGGGATTTTCTCCGCCTTAGCGCATTTACACTCACTTCTTTTACGAGAACCGACGGCGTAGCACTTGCAGCAACATATGTCATATAAATTTCTGAAGGAATCCTATTTACTTTGATAGGTGCTGGAAGATCTTTTACTTATGGGATATTTTCTAAGTTCTTGTCCCTTCTCAATTAATCTCTTTACCTTAATTACTATGCTTTTGAAGTCGATTGTTGGACTGGAAGCACGGATATATATATTATTCACTTCTTCCGCGATAATCAGCGTATTTCTGAGTGCTAAATGTTGCGGTTATGAGCTTCTGTTTAAGATAAGCTTTGAATACATCCTCACAAGTTGGTAATTGGTTGCCAGGAAGCTCTGCTGGCGTTCCGAAAAAGAATGCTTCATTTTTTCTCTCGTTATACCAGAAGAGGCCATGGCAAGCTATGTTATTAATCTGAATCAAAATAAAATAAAATGCTGAATCAGGAAACACATGATAGGTCAAACAAATGATAGGTCACAAATACGCATGTAGGCACACAAATACACATGATAGGTCAAACACATGTGGGTCCTACATTTTAAAATAAGCAAAAACAATGTTTATTAATGGTTTTTTGATAGACATTGGCATTAATTGAGTTTATTGTTGAGATCCTCATACCTGTGAGGCGAAAATTTAATTTAAGGAAACGCGCTAAAAAGGTTATCTTTTGTGGCCTTTGTTCGTAATTTATTTTTTCATAGTTGCCGGCATCGAAATTAATATTTCTAAAATATATGACTTATTCCTTAATCAGTAACTACTCGGGCATCTTTTTCAGCATGTTTCATTAAATTTTTTCAACCCACCCTACTATACATGCAGTTTGAGCTATATTTGCACGAACCCGTTTTGTAATATTCGCATATGACCCGTCGTTTAGGTTCCTTACGAGTCCTATAGGATTCAATTTGTTTCCTCTGTTTTACCACCACTTCTTCCCTACTCAATTTTTTTTTTAAATCTTTGGTGTTTTTATTTGTATTCACCGTGTCTCTATTTTGTACAGGGGGTGTTTCTTGGTCTAAAGCTACTTCTGCACCTCATTCTAATGTGTTTCCCTCGGTGTTCTGACGTTTCCTAGTTTTCTGTCGTGAACTGTTGCAGTTGATTTTTCTATTTCAACATTCCCCATTCCCGTTTGTACTACTTCCCTATTAGGTGCTGGTTAAGTGTGCGGTCTACCTAGCTTTTAGTTAGCCTTATAAGGCTAACTAACGAAAATATCACGACTTAACCTAACCAATCGTTAGGTCATCAACTGTACGC
>JAJOZX010012527.1:0-2500 GCA_023014485.1 Bathynomus jamesi
AGCATTGACATTAGTAAAGTAGAGAATCCGAAGGTTGGAAGATAAAAGAAATAATCGCTTTACTTCTGTTACATCAGATAACTAATTATGTATTTCAGAAAATACACAGGTAAGTGTACAGGTGAGTGCACAGGTAATCCTAACAGAGCTATTATCTTTCTTAAGTTGTTATCTTAATTTACAAAATGTCTCTTTATCTGAAAAGAGAGAAGAGCGACTAAATTATTAAGTACTTATTAATTAACCCATCCCCCAAATAAATTAAATTAATCCAAACTAATCCCACTTCAGTGGAGAGAACAAATGGAACCGTTTCAACAAGTTTGAGTGAGTTGAAACACCGAACAGGATAAAATTTTGAAATTTTGGTAGTGACCTCTATATTTGAATATACTTTGCAAAAATTTCTCCAGATCAGGTTTTCACTAATCCTCACAAATCTCCGGGATACCCCCCAATAAAAAATCGAAAGTTCGAAAATAAGGGCCACCCTAATATATCGGGTGGCCCCCAAAGAAAACGCCTTGAGATTTGAACATCAATAACTTCAAAAATATGCAATTCACACTTCCAAAATTTACATAACTTTTACCTCACTCTATTGATAAGCCATCATAAAAATTTCAGACCTCTACATAAAATACTTTTTCACAGCTGAGGGAACAATGAGGTATGGTGAAAAAAACGAATATCCTAAATCCTAAATGTGTATAGCTGTACCTGGCAACTATTCTAAGACTTGTAGTAGTTTCCTTTGCCTATGGATAATCTGTTAGTCTCTGAAAAACGTCAGATGATATAGGTTACGCCCATCTTAAATACTGTTTTTTAAACTTACCATTCAAATTATGGTTCTAACTAACGGTGAAAAAGCGGTAATTGAAAAGCGTTTCTTGGAAAAAAGATGGACTGGGGCAAGAATTTTGAGGGAATTTCCAGGAATAACTTGTAATGTTACGTTTGTGAATATAATAATTAAAAACTTAAAGCAACCGGTTCGACAGCACGGAAGCGTGGAAGTGATCGGCCTAAAATCAGTCGAAGTTCCATACAAAGAATGCAGAAAACGGTAGGACTTAAAGCATTTCAAAGGATCCGTGCTTCAAGACGTGACAGCAATGTAAGAGCTAAAAGAAAAATTCGTTGTAGAAAATTGTTTGATAGATTTTCGTTCAATAATGTTAAAAAAATAGTTTTTACAGATGAAAAAGATTTCACCATCGAGATTGCTCGAAACTCCCGGAACGATGTTGTTTATGGTCAGCGTAAGAAAGACATTCCTCCATCGAGACTTTACCACCAGACAAGTCGGTTTTCCAAAAAAAATCATGGTATTAGCAGGTGTATCGTGGAATGGAAAGACGAAAATTCATTTCATTTCAGAAAATAAAAAAATTAATTCAGAACCCTATGTAAATCTTTTAGAGGAGAATCTTTTGCCTGATGGTCGGCGTCTGTATTATGGAAACGATTTCATACTCCAACAAGATGGTGCTACAGCGCATACTAGCAAGTTCACACAGGATTATCTACAACAGAATGTAGTCAACTTCATTGGAAAAAAATGACTGGGCCCCGCAATCACCTGATTGCAATCCCATGGATTAAAATTATTGCATATGGAACACTCTAGTAGAGAAGATTTATGAAGGCCAAACAGAAAAGTTTACAGAAATGCAATTAAAGAAAAAAACAAATACTCGAATGTTGGGACAAACTAACATTAGCAGAAATCAGAAAATGTATCATGTCGTGGAAGAAAAGGTTAAGATTAGTTTGTAAGCAGGACGGCGGACATATTGATCATATGTGTTGATAAGGTGTGAATAATAACATTTTTTCAGTTTATGATATTCGTTTTTTTCACCATACCTCATTGTTCCCTCAGCTGTGGAAACAGTATTTTATGTAGAAGTCTGAAATTTTTATGATAGCTTATCAATAGATTGAGGTAAAAGTTTTGTAAATACCACACCGATTAGCTTAAATGAGCATAAGATAAATGCAGCTAAATTATTATTATTATTATTATTATTGTTATTATTATTATTATTATTTATGCTTTAATTATATTAATTCGCATAGTTAATCAGTGTAAAAATTAACATATAGAAGTTAAAGTGAATAGCAGGGAATTATTGACGTCAGAAGTATAATAAAATTAAACTATCATTTTGATTACCTCTATTTTCAGGCAATGGCTCTACTAACGTCCATCGGCTCCGGAATCCCGAGGGCGCATGCCATTTGCTCCGCAATAAAAGATGTGTGAGTTATTTCGAGGGAATATGGTAACGCATAGTAATACAGTACTCCTTTCAATATTTTTTATATAGTATAATTTGACTGTTTTCAACTCAGCACTTCGACCACTCAAACAAAAGGTTGCATTTATTCTTTATACGTGTATTTGAGTGAGTATGAAGGACTAACGACAGTACGTCGAGAACACGTCTATCGACAAGATTTCTGGGGTTAGGTTAGGTTTTGTTAGGTAACT